>PVJC01026515.1:0-23946 GCA_004026665.1 Murina feae
GCAGAAAGGAACCGAGGCTCCAGCTGACAGCCAACATCAACCACCAGACTTTGAAGTGAATAGGTCCCCGGATGACTCCTGGCCCAGCCTTTGAGTTTTCTAGCAGAGGCTCAGACATCCTAGAACAAAGGCAGGCCTTCCATGCTGTGCTCCGTCTGAGTTCCTGATGCACAGAATCCGAGAGCAGAATAAACGGTTGTATCACACCCCTCACTCTGGGCTATCTTGTTATGCAGCCCCAGTAGCTGAAACAGGGGCCCTGTGGCAGCAGCACTCAGCAGGCGCTCACTAGGTGTCTGTAGACTGTTGAGTGACTGGCACACACAGGCATAGGCCGCTAAGGCTGCAGAGATGCATCCCCCAGCCCCAAAAGCTGCAGTTGGTCATGTGTTGATGGTTTTCTTGGAAGGTGGGGGCACTCTGGGACCATGTCCCACTGTATCCAGGGCCGTTGGTACCTCCTGGCCCAGAGAGCCCCCTCACCCACAGCCAGGATTGTTTACAATGAGCTGAGGGCTGTCCTGGTGTCTGGAGCAAAGCAGGAAACCTCTGGGCCCCAGCTCTCCTTCACAAGCCACCACAGACTCCTCCTCTTCAGGAAGCCCTAACCACTGCCCTGCTGGTCCGCCTCACCCAGAGCACTCAGCACTGCGCATGTCATCACGATGAGGTGGCCAACTCCTTCCACACCTTGCAGGTATCAGTTCCTGTTACTAGCTCTGGGTTAGGACGCACTAGCCTAGACCTCCACCATCGGTGGGTTTTAGCCAAAGCTGGGGGCCTGGAGGCCCCACCCTGCCGACTGCCCCAGCCTGCCAACTCAACCAGGCTTCTGGGCCTTGGCAGGGATGGGCATGCCCCTGTCTGATCTCCAGGGCTCACCAACTCTAGCTCTGGTCTGGGCAGCAAAGACTGGGAAACCAAGAGAAAGGGAAAGAGACAGTAAAAGGGGGTGAGGCTGAGGAGGGATGGCAGGAGATGGGATTAGGAGCAGAGAGGGAGGGAAAACGGTGAAGATGGACAGAGTAAAAGGAATCAGAAATAGAGAGCAGAGAAGAGAGACCAGCAGGAGGACAGGGCGGGGCAGAGGAGAGGCGGTGGGAGGGATCATGTCTAATTCCCAGAAGCTCAGCACTTGACTTGAGGTGAGCTGGGAGCTTTTAAAGCCTCTCTTGGAGTAACTGAAACTCCTCTCCAGGCCCAGGCAGTGCACCCCATCCCACCGCCAACAAGGCTTTCTAAAGGATTCCCAGAAAGACAAAGAAGGGAAAACCACCCCCTGCTAATACCAGGCCCTTCTGCTTAGAAATTCCCTGGGAAGGAAAAAGGGACTGAAGAGAAGGCCCTCCTAGCCTGCACCTGATTTAGATGTGGGACCACACCTCCCTGCCTTCTCTCCTGGTATCTGAGCATATTCCTTTATTATCATTATGACAGCGTTCTGATTGCATTAAAATTCATCCACACATGCCTTTCTATCAGCCACTTCCCTTTTCCCAGGGTTTGATTGTTTGTTTGTTTGTTTGTTTGTTTGTTTTGCTATTTTCTTCTCTGCTCCCGTGAAATCTCCCTTCAATATGCAGTTAGCAGTTCTGGGCCTGGGTCCTTCCTTCTTGAAAACTTTCCAACATGAAGGTAGCCAGGCTGCCCTCTTCCTGGCTGGCTGGGTTTCCCCAGAGAAGCTGCAACCTCCTGACCTTCTGGAGGGCTGTGGAAACCGAAGGACCCTGGCTGCAGATTCCCTTCCTCCAGGGTGTTTAAGTGACCCCACCCAATGCAAAGGCTGGTTTGTTTCTAGGACCTGAGGGGAGTTCCTTTTGCACCCTCTGCAACTTCCAATTGGCTTCTGTCACTGGGTCCAAGCCTTGTCGTTCAGACCAGGGGCTGGAAGGACTCTGAGTCCAAGGGCAGATCTCCTTCTTCTGGCCCAGGCCCTGCCTTGGACCCCAGCAACCCTTCATCCCAGCTGTCAGCTGTTCCCACCTTGGCATTTAGGTCAATAAAGCTGGAATAATGAGGCCTCCTCATGGGTGGATGCACCAGGAGGTGCTGCAGGAGAACCTGGCCAGCAGCAATGACTATGGTGACAATCATCACTTGGGGCTCTCTCTATAGGAGGAGGAGGCCCCTTGTTTGCCCTGCCCTACCTTGAGGAGACAAAGGTCATAGAGGGGAGAGGTAGAGGGTCCACATTGGGGGCTAGCACTTGAAGTAACAGGTCGGACCAAACTCAGGCTGTGGCTGACCAGCTGAGATGGACAACTTCTCCAAATGCTCCCACCCCCTGTGCCCTCCTCCCGCTCTGGCACATTCCCAAGGGTCTGTCCCCAAGCTGTGCCTTCAGATGACCAATGACACCATTTGGCTGGTGTCTTGGATCTGATGCCAACCTAGTGAGAACCTCAGAGAATGGCTCAGTTTCCTTTGCCAGTTCCTACCTCCTCCCACATGACACAGACTCCCACTTTCTGGGACAGGCTGTGTAGTCTCCGACCACAGCCCCTCTGTGGTCAGGGTGAGGCTGTGGGGTCCTCACTCTCCTCCGTGGGCCCTTAGCCTGAGCCCGTGGCTAGGTATGAGGGGTGTCACTGTTCCTCTGAGTTGTTCAGGTAGGTGCTGCTGGAACCAGGATGTGCAGGCCACCTCGAAGGGAGGTGAGGCCAGGAGAGATCTCAGAGCCAGGATGGAGGTGGGTTGAAGAGGCCCCTTGGTGAGAGGTTGCTGAGACTGCGTGGGACCTAGACACATGGTGAGCAAGTGGAGGTTGGGTTACAGCTCTGTAGCGTCCTCTCAGCAGAGCCCAGCTGAGGGCAGGGGGCTGCGGACCCTTGGGGCAGAGCCCAGTGGCTGGCACAGCAAAGTATTGGCTGTCATTCAACAAAGTCTTTTGCAGTCATTCAACAACTATTTGCTGAGCACCTTCTCTGTGCCAGACACTATTCCGAGCATTGCTTCCAGGGCAGCAAACAAGAGAGGTGAATCTGCTCACCGGAGCTGACATCCAGACAGGCAGACAGGCCATCCACCAGAAATAGGTTCCCAAACAGGACAGAGGCAGCAGGGCTGCACACAGTGGTTCCCGGAACTGGTGTGCCCTCCCCTGGGGGAGCAAGGCACAGAATGGCAGAGATGCGCAGGAACCCAGGAAACATCAAGGACCCCACCTTTTAAAATGAGGAAGTTGGGGCAGAAAGGGAGCCCCAGGGTACAAATCAGGGTTCAGACTAAACCCAGTCTCTTAGGGTCTCTTGACTTCCTGATCCTTTAACCCCTTGCTGCTGCTTTCCTGCTCCTTTAAAATGTGAGTGCCTGTGTCTGTATGGCTAAAGGAACACCTGGGGTTCTGGGGGAGCAGGTGTGTGATGCCCCAGAAGGGCTAGGCAACAGGAGGTAGGCACTAGTCCCAGCCCTGCCTGAACCCAGAGAGGCCAACTCAGCTCCCTGTGCCCAGACGTCCTGCCACCACTGCTGGGAGTGTACACAGTCTGTACCCTCCCCCCCCCCACACACACACACTAAGGAGCTATGGATGGGGAAAACCAATCAAATAACAGGTGAAAAAACTACCCAGCTCTGCCAGGTGAAGGTGTTTGCGACCACTTTAGGAGGGACTAGACCAGAGCACCTGCCATCCCTCCTGGGTCTACCCTCTGGTCACACCTTCAGCATTTATTGGGTGCTTGCTGTGTGCCTGGGACTTGGCTAAACAGAATCTGAGATGATTCTCAGGAGCCCTTCTGGATTTCCAATTTTTTTTGTGTGTGTGTGTGGCGGGGGGGGGAGGGGGGGTGGTAAGTTACACTTTCTTTTTTTTAAAAAAAAATATTTTTATTGATTTCAGAGAGGGAGGGAGAGGGAGGGAGAGTTAGAAACATGAATGAGAAGAGAGAATCACTGATCGGCTGCCTCCTGCACATCCCCTACTGGGGACTGAGCCTGCCACCCAGGAATGTGCCCTTGACCAGAATCGAACCTGGGACCCCTTCAGTTCTCAGGCCAATGCTCTATCCACTGAGCCAAATCAGCCAGGCATAGGGGGCAGGGTTACTCTTTCAATGGGTGTGTATGAAGTGGGGGTGCACGGTTCTCAGGTCCCTGGAGAATCCAGTCTCTGGCTCAGGCTCTGCCATGGAGCCCCCTAGTCCCTTCCCATGAGGGGGGACAGCAGGCCTGGCTGTCACCTGCAACAGCTCTGGATCACAGGCAGAAGGGGCCCATGGGGGTGTGGAATGGAACACCCAGAAGGCTTCTGAGAAGAGGTGGGCTGAAGTCATGCTGCCCAGGGGCAGGGGCAGGGGGCTCCAGGCCACAACAAAATTAGAAGTTTGAAAGGTGGAGCACCCTCTTCGGAGGCTCTTTCCACCTGCTCCCCAGTGGCCACTGCCTGTGGCCAAGCTCTCAAGAGAGGGTCCTGCAGAAGGCTGCCTTTGCTTTGCCATGCCTGCTCCCTCTCCCACCAACGCACCCTATCCCCATCCTCTGGCCTTCAGGCTCCTGTATTTTCTCAGAACCTCAACTGAACTCTGAGCTTGTTTCCCAGCCTATACTGAGCAGTGGGTGCCGCCTCCGCCTCCACCTTCAGGAAGCCATAGGCACTCTGACAAGATGGGATTTCCCCCTCTGAGGAGCCAGTCCTGCTCCTCAGTCAGGTAGGCAGTCAGGTAGTTAGGAACAGGGCTCCCCTGGAGAGGTTTGCATTTTAAAAGGAGAGCCCAGGAAACAGAGAAACAGGCCCCCAGGACAGGTTTAGGACAGGCCCTAGGAGGGAAGTTTCAGGGTGGTGCTCCCCCTCTACCCAAGGCTGGTGCATCTCGCTGGCTGCAGGGGGAGGGGGCCCTGAGGAAGGAGGGGGAGGGTCACAGCAGCACCACTTGACTTGCCAAATGCCAGAGCCCTGGCACTAATGTTCAAATTCCAGTTTAATTTCCAAAATTTGATTCGCTCATTACCATCGGCATTAAACAATATTTCCTGCTTAAGGACAGCCGGCTGCTGGGGCACTGGACGAGCTCAGATGGTTAATGCCTTTTATTGCCGCAATAGACTTTTACTGTTCTCTCCCCTCCAGCTGCTGGGGAGGGTTTGTGGGGGACCTGAGCAAGGGAGAACCGGAGGCTGGGGACCAGGATGGGGAATGAATGGCTTCGAGGGCTGTGGCTTCTCTCCTGCTGATGAGCTATTGGCCCTTGGGGTGGGCAAAGCCAAAGCCAGAGCCCCATGCACTCCCTGCTCCCCAGCTGTGGGCAGAGCCTGGAGCCCTGAGCACTGTCCCTGGCAGGGCCCTCGGGCATCTTGTAGGGGACTTCCCATGGCACCTCCTAGATCCAGAGGCCACGTGCCCTCCCTGGAGATGACCTCAGTGTCCCAGGGCCCACAAGCAATGGGTCAGACCAGGGGGACACTTGTTCCTTATCTCTGACTTCTCGGTGGATCAGAGAGAACCTTCCATCGAAGGGGATGAGAGGAAACTGGCTCCTCAGGCGGGCTGGCAGGGCGGGGGGTTGGTAGTGCCGCCTTAGGTGAGTCATGGACCTCCTCTCTGGATTTCCATTTCTTTGTCTGCAAAAGGGGAGATGATCGCACCCCCCTCTCAGGGCTGCTGGGGGAGTCAGTCAGTGAGTGGAGATGTGTGGTTTCTGCCTTTACTGTGCTGGTTACAGATATTCTTACTGTCACCCTGGGGTGCCAGCTGGTAGATGGGGAGGCCTGCCCACACCTGCACCCCAGAGTATGGAGGGGACACCCAGGGAATGAAAGAATGCCTTTCCCAGGCCACCCTAAGATGCCAGGCTTTCCTTTGTGCCTCCTGACCAAATGGGGGACCACGGAGAAGCTCCCGGTCTCCTCCAGGAGGTACACCTGGATTCATCTAGAACAGGAGTCATTTCCCCCTGAAGATGCTGAGCCCCTCTGAGCGCCATTTTCACGAATTCTCCTGTCCCAGCCTCATCAAACACCCATGGCACCTAAGGGAGCAGTGGGGAACCACACTGATCATCTGAATCTGTGCATTTCCCACGCTCCCGCCCTGCACCTAGTCTGGAGGACTCTTCTGCCTCCTCCGAGCCCTGCCGCACTCCCCAGGTAGGCGCACAGCCTCAGACCCGCCTCTGGAGTCTGGGTGCAGCAGACAGGTCCTGGTTCCACAGCCCCTCCTTTTATGCCTGGGAACCCGACAAAGGCTCATCCTCCGGTTGGAGTGAGCAGTTTCCAGCCACGTCATCCACATCAGGGTGAAGGGCCTGGATTCAGATCCCTCTGCAGCCCTGGGACCAGGTCAGCTCCCCTCCGAGAGCATAGGACCTAGGAGGGTTCTCAGCATGAAGCAAACCAGTCAGTAGAGGACTGACTCCCCCACTCTGTCCCCACAACACACACCGTCTCAGAAGCAGCAAGGGCGCAGCTGGGCGGGAGCAGCCTCCGGAGGGAGGATGAAAGCCTTCCTGCCCGGGAAGAAGGCTGAAGGAGACATCAAACCAGATCAAAGGCTGCTGGGAATGGGGAGGCATGTGCAGCTGAGATGGGGCTCCCACTCCACAGGGATGCAAATGAGGACCCTCTGCTGCTCTCGCCCCCAGGGGAAGCAGTGCCAGGCCTTGATCTGTGAGGCTCCCTCCAGACAGTCTCTGTTTGAAGTTGGGGGCGGGAGGAGGCAGGAGACGGGAGAACACATCTAGTCCCTGGTAAAACTAGCTGCATTTTCCCACTCGCATTCTTTCAGCCACCTCTGCTTTCCAAGCTTCAGGGTGGACCCGGGCCACGAGAGTCACCTCCTCACTGCCTCCTGACACCCACCCAGGCCCCTGCTCTCTGCTCCCTACCCAGCAGCCAGGAGGGCCAGTTAAATCGAAGGCAGATCTTGTCCGCCTCCTGCTCAGCCCCACAGTGGCTCCCATCTTATTGAGAGCAAGCCCAAGCCTTCTAATGCCCGTAAGGGCTAAACAGGAACCCCCTTGATCCCTCCCTCCCTGCTACCTCAGGAATACTCCATGCATATCCCTGCCCCAGGGCATTTGTACTTGCTGTTCCTCCTCTTGTCTCCGAGACCATGTCTTAGACATCTGCAGGTCACTGAACTGCAGGGATCCTCAGAAAGTAGAGAGTGAGTGTCCCCTGGAGATGAGTGGCAGTCAGCCCCGATGTGGTCAGACAGCCTGGAGTGTTGAGCTCTGTGGGTGTGGGTGTGGGGTGGAGAGGGGCCTAAAGGCTTGGGCTGGGCCCTGAAGAATCAAGGGCAGGGCTTGCCAAGTAGAAAAGGCAGGAGTAGGAACCCCAGGTTAGGGAGCAGCATGTGCAAAAGCAGGAGTGTGACAGGGCCTGTGGTGTGAGGGACACACACACACACACACACACACACACACCTTTCCTCTTTCCTGTTCTCCTACCCACCATATTCTAAACACTTCCCCCGAGGCGCAAGGCTCAAGGCCCAAGGCCTGGACCCTCACCTCTGACCATGGAAGCCTGGCCTAGTACTCAGACCTGGTCCAGGCTTCCCATCTGGGCTTCTCACTGCCCACCACTCTTCCCTTGGTTCAGCCTGGCTCCCTAATTCACAGACCAGCCCATGCTGCCTCAGTGTCAGCCCAGTCCCTTCATAACAGCAGGTGGTAGGACCCGACTCTCACATCACAAAAACCGCTGCTGCCCCAGATAGCCCTGGACAGACCGCCTCCCTCACTGGGGCCCGGTGATGCCACTGTCCCCGGCCACAGCTCTAAGTTGCTTGCTCCAGGGGCAATAAAAAAAATCATAGCAGCAATAATAAAAAACGCCATGGCTTTCATTTATGAAACTTACTAGGACCCAGGCTTACCTCAGTGTTTGGGTCCTAGTAAGTTTCATAAATATAGCAGTTGTTTTATTGTTTCCACTGTACAGATGAAGAAACCCAGGCACAGGGAAGTTAAATACCTTTCCCGAGAATGCACACCTGGCCATTGGCAAAGCCAGGATTCACACCAGGTGGTCTGCACCCAGGTGGTCTGGACTCAGAAGTCTGCACCCAGGTGGTCTGCACAGAGCTGAGCTCTCAGGTTACCCTCCTTCCTGGTGGAAGGTGGAGCTCCCTGGAGGCCTCTCTCTTCTCCCTCCACCCCTCCAGCTCAGCAAGGACAACTGGCAAACGCCTGGTCCCCCACTGTTCTGCAAAGGCAAGGTTTGGGTTCAGAGCTCAGAAGGGGGAATGGCTGGGACACCCAGAGTCCCTGTGGACCCCTCATTGTCCAGGGAGCCCTGATGTATCTATCTCACAGGGCTTCTCTACTCTTGCTCATCCCTCTGCCCAGACCCTGGCTGTCTTGAGGTCTCCTGGGTGATCAACTAAGTCATGCTTTTTGTTGCTAAGTCCCCAGGCCTTTCCTCCCCAGGGTCTAGGCTGCAAGACCCTCTCTCCTTACTACTCAGGAAGTCAGATATGCTGGCAGAACTCTAAGCACTGTCCAGACCTCTGCAGCCCCCTCTAGCTGCCCAGGGCACGGGAGTAACTCTGAGCCCTCAGGAGCCTACAGCATGTTCAGGAAGACAGGATTGGAACTGTCACCATCTTGGGGGCCATGAATGGCCCCTGCATCCTCATCTCTTGCACTCTGCAGGCTTGGGTGCCCTGAGCTGGGCAAGAACCAAACCCTGGAGGCCACATCCACACCCCTTGCTGCCTCTCTCTCTGGCTCTCTGACTTTCTGACCCTTGACCCTCACGCTGGTGAGTCTGCACCAGGGCTCCCAGCCAAAGCCGGGGACATGGCTGTGGCTCTAGTAGAAGTCACCTTTGCTGGGCAGTAGTGCTCAGCTGACTCTCCAGGTAACTGATTATATGTGTGATCTGCTGCTACATTATCCTTGCAGGGCGCAGGGCGCGCGGCAGCTGGCCCGGAGTTCTCGGGGACTTCTCAGCAGCCAAACGCTGTTGTCTAATGGGGCTTCCGCTGGCTTCTGGCGCACACTCCAGCATTTCGCCCATCACAGGATAATTTATAGCATAATGGAGCCTTTTCTCCTTTATATTATGTGTGAGCATAAATTATGGCCAGTTTGTCCTCGGCTCTCAAGGAGACAAAGTAGGGCTTTCTTTATTCCAGCAACGGAAGGAGGTTTCTGCAGGGTGGTCCACACGGTGGGGGAAGCAAGAGGAGAACAGACCACGGAATGCCGTCAGCACATCTTGTCGACAATGCAGACAATCTAGTCAAGGCCACAGGTACAGGGATGCCTGCCCCCTGCCTTTCCACCTGGCAAGCCCGGCCCTTAATTCTTCAGGGCTCAGCTCAAGCACATAGCGCAGCTGGTCTCTATTAACCGCGGATGGAGACTTGGTGGTTGAGTGACATAGCTGTAGAGTTGTGGCTGGAAGGATACACTACCTGCAGGTGACCCAGCCACAGATCGACCTAGGCACAGGCTGACCCTCATCTTGGCTGGAGACCCTCCCAGCTATGGCCCAACTTCCCATGGCCTCATGGAGAGAGGGGTGGTCATGGGTCAGAATCAGAACACAGTGCCAGAGTGTCAGGCAGACCTCCCACCCCTCTGACCTATGGCCCATAATTAGCATTGAGACCAGTGGGGATGGGCACACCAGCTTCTAACAGCCTGAGCCCTTCTTCCCTGGAAGGGCAAGCTCCCAGGTCAGCAGGAGTCACCCTGGACCCAGAGGCTGCAGCTACCAAGCCATTCTCCACCCTGGACACCTTGATGAGGACTTCTGGGGACTCTGGGGGGGGCGGTCTTCAGAGGTCACCTGGCCACCCTCTTACAGTATGACCCAAGTGGGAATGACACTTTCTGACACCCTGGCTGAAGGCTCACCAGCCTCCATGCCAGGCAAGGAGGCAGCCCATAAGAAAGTGGCCTCCTGTGCCCCACCCTGGAGAGCCCAACCCTACCCAACACCCAAGTCCTGCCCTGGAAGGTCACTCCTTCTTTCTGGGGACTCCAGAGGTCTTGGAACTTGTAAGAGGGCGGATCTTGGTCCTGGCCTCTATGAAAATCACCCAAGGGCTTCTAAAAACACAGGTGCTTGGGCCGGCCCCTGACATCCCAACTGGTCTAGAGCCCAGGCATCAGTGTTTTGATTTTTGATTATTTTTAAAGCTATTCAGGTGATACCAATACACAGCCAGGGCTGGAACAGCCAGGATGGGTCTTCTGCAGGCTGCCCCGCCATCCCTCCATAGACACCAGCTCCCCGGCCCTCAGCCTGCCCACAGAAGCTCAGCCCCCCAGACTGCAGGATTCTCACCCACCTTCTCTGCCCTGATACCTGGGCCTAAACAGCCATCCACCCACCACAGGCTCACTCTAGACAGACATTGTCCTAACTTGGAGAGGAACATGGAAGGAACCACTAGGTCAGCACAAGGCTTGCTGCTCTAATGGCACTGCAGGTCTCCTCCTCTCCCTTCTCTCTCCTGGGCCCCCCTCCCCTCCATCCATCAGCCAGCCCTGCTCTGAGAGGACGGTCCCAGGCTCCTCTTTCATTAGTCCTGCAGTTTTCCTTCCTATCCATCCTTGTGGCAGCCATCCCAGGCCTCCTAGAGTCACTGGTGCCCCACCTGTACCATGGTGCGCCAATGGCCCATGCTTAAGTACACACTGTGTTAACTCATGACTGATAGGGACTACAGATAGACACAGAGATAGATGGATGGCAGACATGATTAATAGATGGCAGATACCCAGATTAAAAGTTGGATGATAGATAGATACACAGATGAGAGAAAAATGATTGCAGAAAGCAGATAGATTTATGATCAATGGCACATAAATAGCAATAGGTGAGTGTGGATGGATGAATGGATGGCCAAGATGTTTCTGAGAATTTCAGATACCTGAAGTTCAAACGCAAAGAGTCAGGAAACTAGCCATGGCCTCCCATACCTGTTGAGGTATCGACCCCGCTCAATACCTATCTTACACCAACTTCTCTTTTAACGCAGGTCCCTGAACCTCCGCATGGCTGATGGGTTTGTGGTTGATGCAGGTGACAGTGGGCTGGTTTGTGTAGACTGAAGCTTTTCTTTGCTGTTTCCCTGAGCTTGGAGGCAGGTTAGGGACGCTTCCTTAGCTCCCACTGTACGTATGAGGACCTCCCTTCCTGGGGTAAGGCCTGCCTGTCTCCCCCACAGGTCCATACTCTTCAATGGCCAGGGTCATGCCCTCCAACCCCACAGGGCAGGCTGGATCTGGGAGTGGGGCAGTCTGGACTGGCCCCTGCAGTTAGATGGCAGGTGTCAGCCCATATGGTATACACAGATTCATGCACTCACTCCCTCTGTTGGGGTCCATGCCCTCAGAGAAGACAGTGCCAGCTGACTCATCCTGAGCACTCGCCACGGGCCAAGTGCTGCTTGGCAGGCTTTAATGAGGTGGGTACCACTCTCACTCTCATTTTACAGATGAAGAAACTGAGGCACAGAGAGGTTTGGCGACTTGCTGAAGGTCCCAGAGCTCATCAACTGCAGGGCCAGGACTTGAACCCAGGTGGCCTGGCTTCTGAGTTCTCATCACCAGGTAGAAGGTACGCCCTGCGCTGCTTCTCAGACCAGATGGTCGCAAGGCTCTTGTGAGCTCAAGAGAACACACGACTCTGAGCTGAAAGGGCTGCACAATCTGCAAGAGGCTATTATTTCTGATGACGAATGAGATTGTGAGGGGAGTGTCAGTTTCCCCGAGAGAACAAACTGTTTCACAGGGTGGCAGCATATTAACTTTGGTGTGTGGCTGGCATCGCTAACGACCAGAGAGCCTGCTCTTGTCATTCCAAGGGCCCTGAGACCTTCAAGGTTGGCCACGTTTGCTTACCATGAAGTTCAGTTAGCAGAGTGGCAGAAAGGGGAAATTCCATGATTCCAGAACTTTCCTGCCAGCTCTGGACCCCTTCCATCATTCACCAGTCAGTCATGCAGTTGGTCAACAAACTATGTGCAAGGTACAGGATTGAAAGATGAAAGAGTAGACCTGGTCTCTGAGCAAAAGTGCTTCTGGATTGTGGCTGCGTGGCCCAGCAGAGCGGGCTGGGGGCAGGCAGAGGGGAGCAGTGTGGAGTGTGACAAGTGTGCCCAGGCTGGGGTCTCATGACAGCGGAGGTCACAGGCACTGAGGTCCAGCTGCCCCGTCTCTTTTTCTGGGAAGAGTTGGGCAGAAAAGAGTGGGGGGCAGAAAAGTACAATTGTGCCTGTTCACAGGAAGTTAAGGAATCTCGATTTGAAAAGCAAGACACACCTCCCACCAGTAGGTCCTGGAGATGACAAGCACAGGGCCCATTCTGCCTGGGGCAGGCTTGTCTGGGAGCACAGGGGCGGCATGGAGCCCCCAATGGCTGGCTGTTGCATGCCCACCACGCCTCCTCTGGGCAGCCAGACTCTTCCGCAGGGGATAGTGCTGGCTGCCCTTTCGGATGTCCTGTCAGTCAGTTCTCTGCCAGCTGGGAACTTCCACACATTCTGCCTACTTCTCACTACTGTGCTTCAACATAAAACAATGATATCCCCACTTGACAGATCAGTTAACTGAGGCTCAGACAGACGGAGTAACAGGTCAAGCTCACCAGGCAGTAAGTGGCGCAGGTGGGATTGGTGCCAGGTACCTCTGCTGATTATGCCACACCTGCTCTGATGTGCAAAATGGCATATGGCTCCCATGTGCCTACCCCAGGGCCTGAATTCTACCCTTTGGGTTCGAAGCCATTGGACTCGGCATTGCTCTCCTCTGGAAGGCCTTAAGAATGTGGTGGCTCCCGTCACCTCAACATACTGACTTTGCCAGATAATGTCCTCTATGATCAAAGGGATGCGATAAGCATTTAGGCTGCAGTGCCTGAGGCTGGAAAAGGAGCCACAGGCCCAGGGGAGGATTAGCAGCTGAGAGGGGAGGTGAGGGGCTGAGGGGTGGGGGTTCTGGGAAAAGGGCTGTGAGGGTGCTGAGCTGAGAGGTCACAAGGAGGTGGGGGGCAGGCTGGGAACAGGACCTTGGGGCCATATGTGATAGACTATGGGGAATGTGGGTGATAGCAGCCACCCCCCCTTTCCAATATATAGCAAACAGAGAGCCTAGGGTGCATCCGATCTTGGGGTCCCAGGCACCTCAAGCTTTGTCTCCTGACTGCTTCACTCCTAGGTAGATGTGACTATTTTTCAAATGCATGTTGTGATTTTAAAAGTACCAATTCATTTAAAAGCACTTCAGAACTCAAGGTAGCTTATTGCCATTCTCTCAAACAATGGAGACTCAAGTAGAACATCTATGGGGAGGAGGTGCTGATGAATTTTTTATGTTAAAAATGGCTCTTAACCCTTGAAGAGCCTGGACAAGCTGATCAAGGAGGACAGTAGGAGTGGAGCTGGAGGAGCAGCACACGCCCTAGTAAATCCTCGGCTGGTGCCATCTCTCCAAGACCAGTGTCACCCGCCCAGAGGGAGGATCGTGGCAGGGGCAGGGAGCACCCGGACCTGCAGTTGGGAAACTCCTTCTGACTCTGAGTCCCCCAAAACTGTGCCCTGAGCCCAGTGTCTGCCCTTCTCTGAGCCTGTCCTCATGCTCCTCCTTGGATGCGCCATGAGAGTGAGATGACTGAGTCCCCCAACGGCTTCCGGTTAGAAACTGTGAGTTAGTGTCGCTGTGGATGCCGGGAGGGATCGTTATGAACTTTTCTTTCACTCTCTCAGTCTTTCTGCCCATGATGCTCACAGAGCAGATCACCTTGAGGAGTGATGTGTGGGTGAGGGCACTGGGAGTCCTCTAGCCCCCCCTGCCTGCCAAGCATCTTGCATCCTACCCTCACAGCTTCATCTCTTTGGAGTAAGCATTGTTGTCTTCAGAATCCTCTTTGCAAAGTCCCTCCATTCCCTCGGTGAGCCCTAACACTTCAGCACAGCTGCCTTTATTAGACCACGTTCCTCCTGCCTGCAGGGCCTCAGAGCATGTGACAAGGATGAGGGGACTATTTCTCTCAACTGACACGAGCTGTCCCCTCCTCGTTCTGTCCAGGACACACCATCCTTCTTAGGGCTATTTTCTAAAAAGGTAATATTTACCAACAGTGAATGTAAACATATTAAGCGTATAATTCAATGCAAACACCATGTACCTCAGGCCCCTGTCAAGATATCAAGCATCGCCACCTTCCCAGAGGGTCCCTCACGACCCTTCCCAGGCAGCATTCCAACCTCAAAGGTGCCCAGTGCTCTGACTTTGTTCACACAGTTTGGTTTTGCCTGTTCTAGAATGTCACATAGAACGTCGTCCTCATTTTCATCTAGCTTCCTTCCTTTGGCATCATGTCTGGAAGACTCATCCACGTTGCCTGGGCCACCCAAGGGCCCTCTGGCCTGTCAATGCATCTGCTGCCTGCTCCAGGTGCTCAGCGGGGCTGCTGGGTGTAGGCAGAGGCACTGCCACCCACATCTATGGCTCCACTGCTACCTGCCCTCCTCCTGAAGGAGCTGGGAAGGGCATGTGGCTGTACTGGCACCAGGGGATCTGCTTGCCTCAGCCCCACCGATGGGCTAAGGAGTAGAGGTGTCCCCTGGAGTTAGGGTGAGAGGCCCAGGAGGGCTATGGCTGACTGTGGGGTCCAGGGGCTTCTTGAGAGAGTTCATAAAATGTCCCCAGCACGAGCAAAGGCTGTCTTTTCCAAGGGCCATAATTTTTCTCACCATGCAACCCACCACCATGGTTTGAGTCATGTCCTTCTCTCCTTTGTTACTGCAATGACCTCCTGTTAGTAACTGTCTGTCCCTTGCTTCCACCTCGTCCTCTGCAGTCTGTCTGCACATGCAGCCAGAGCAAGCAAAGCCCGACCCTTCTCTATAAGATCTCACACGGGATCCATCCCCTTCCTCACCACCCACCCCTCTATCCCTTCACTGGTCCGACGCCAGCCTCCCGGGCTCTGTCCTGACCTTGGCAGGGGCTGACATGCTGGAGCTTTGATTGGGGTTCCTGCTTCCAGTCTGCTCCTCCCCTAAGTTGTAAGCCCTGGGAGGGTGGGATGGCCCAGCCCTCAGCACATGGCCTGGTTGTGTTCATTAACCTTCTGGGGTGCAATTGAATGGGTGAATGAAAAGCTTCCCTCAGTTTCCCAATGGGGTCTGTGACCCAGAAAGGCTAAATTCCTCTAGGCAGAACCAGAGCAGACAGGTCAGTGCAGGCCAGGCAGAGAGGGCACAGTTGAGCTCCCTCCAGGCCCCCACGCAGACGCAGTCACCGAGCTACAGGAGAGCCCTGGGGAAGGAGACCAACTGGAGGGGGGTGGCCCTGGCCAACGGCAGGTCAGAGCAGGCACAGTGGAGAGGAAGGGAGGGGGGCAGGTCTGTAACTGTCAATCTAGGCCAAGAGTTCCTTAAGGCAAAATATCTGGGTCTCTGAATCATGCTTGTTGCAAAGGTTTCCTTGATTCACGTGTTGCTTTACAGCACCCGCCCGACCTTAACAGCGAGGTGGATGGGGCAGTGGTGGATGGCCAGGGGGCTGGGTCACCTCTGGGCTAGAAAGCTCCTGTTGAGGGTCCCAGGGTCCTAGTGTGGGGAGCAGGGATGAGGTGGAACTGGGACAGAAAGGGAGTCTGGGGGACAGTTGGAACCCTCCTACTCCCCGCTCATGGGGACAAGGAGGAGCGAGGGAGAGGGGAAAGGAAGAGGACCCTGGTCAGACATGCTGGGAGGGAGGGTGAAGAAGGGGGCTTGGCTGAGGATGAAAGGTGCCAGCGGATGTGGCCAGCTCCCGCAAGAAGACTGCTGCCTCCCGGAGGCTCCCTCCCTCCATCCCTTGTGCCACTTAATGTTTGCAGTTAAGTATTTACAGACATGTTCCCATGGCAACTAAGGCTTCAAAGTTACTCTCACAATTCTGTTTTCTCAAATGTGTTTCTCTGGTTGATTGCACAGAGTTTTCTGGAAGCTGGCCAGGCCGAGGGAGTCGCATTTCTAGCCCTGTGCAGCCCCCCTTCCTTCCCCTCCCCACCCCATCTCCTTCAAACACCCCCTCCAGTAGCCCATCCAACCTGGATGCTGGGCTGGTCAGGTGTCCCAGGGCTCAGAGCTGGGAGCCCACGCCTCTGTCACCCGGAGCTCCGTGTAATGGGTCCATTGCCAGTTCCCGCTCCACAAGGAAACCACTCCCAGCTTCTCACTCAGCCCTCTCCCCAAGAAAAACCTGAGCACAGGGCCCCTCTGTGCTTCTGGAGATTCCTCAGCTAGGGCCTTCCTCCTTCAACTCTGACCCCTGGCACCTGGCCCAGGGCTTGGGATCTATAACCCTGGCATTGTAGACATACACTGACTGCACCCCAGCTCTTTCATAGCAGCACACATGGGGATCCCTGTTCTGTTCAACCATTCAGTTCCCGAGCCTCTGCTCTGGGCTAGGCACTGTGCAAGGTACCGAGGGACAGATACAGAGTCCCTGCCAGCACGGAGGTCCCCTTTAAGTGGGGAGAAGAGGATGGCAGGTCAGAAAAGATCAGGTAGTGGTCTGTGCCATGAATATGATAAAAACAAGGTGGTCAATGGTGGAGCTGGGCTGCCTTAGTGGACAAGTCAGGGTAGGCCTGCGTGAGAGGGACGCCTAAGCTGAGACGTGGCACATGGGGGAGAGGCGCTTGTGCAAAGGCCAAAGCAGGGAGTTCTGAACAATAGCCATGAGCAAGGGGGCTACAGCAAAGGATGGAGAGATAAGGCGGCTGGAGGTGGAGTTGGATGCAGCAGGACCAGGGTGGTGAGGACCTTGGACTCCCACCGGAGTGAGAGAACCAGAGAGCTCTGCGTAGAGAGACAGGCTCTGATGTTGCCATTGTGTGGAAAATGAACTGTGGGGACAGGAGGAGGTAGGGACATGGAAAGGAGGGGACATGGAGAGGGAGGAGACTCAGAGTGGGCGGTGTGTGTGTGTGTGTGTGTGTGTGTGTGTGTGTGTAGGAAAATTGCCCTGGCTAGCGCAAGGGGCCACTGCAGCGGCTCCCATAGGCCCTGGTGCCACAGACTCTTGTCTCTGCCTGATTTTTTTTGTGTGTATTTTGAGACAATTTCTTTTTTAATAGTCGTCTGTATATTGTAATGTGTGTTCACCACCTGAATTCAAGCCTCCTTCCATCACCATTTATCCCCCCTTTACCCTCTTCTACTCCCCCCCACCCCCTTCCCCTTAGTAATCACCATCCTGTTGTCTATGTCCATGAGGGTTTTTTTTCTCTGTTGAATCCCTTCACCTTTTTCACCCCCCAAAGCCCCTCCTCCAGGGCTTGCATTGGTCCCAGCAGTGAGGCTTAAAGAGTGAGGGCTCCTGAAAGTGCCTCCCAGAAAAGCCCCTTGCACTGGGGGCTTCCGCATGCAAGGCAGGTGGTTGGACCAAACGACCAGATGGTTTCTCCCAGCTCAGCCTTGCCTGAGTCTCCCTCCCGGGTGGGAGGTGTGTTGCGGGAATGACATGCTCCTGCTCTGTGCCACCCCTCCTCCCAGCCATCACTCTCTGTCAGACCCTGCAAGGAGCGAGAAGTCGCTGACTCTGCTAATGGTTCATTGAGTGGCTGTATCTCTATTATAAATGATTTAAGTCGCTGGCATTTAATTGATATTATAAATATGATATTTATGACAGTATGGGAAATGATGCATACTCTGTTACTATACATTGTGGAGCATGTACATTTCTGGAGTGGCATGTCCTCCACCTTCCACCTTCTCCTTACTCTGCTGGCCTTACACCACTGTCCAGACCCCCTGCCTGCTCCAGACCTTGGCAGGCAAAGGAGCAGGTTGGTGTAGGAAGATGGCCCTGCTTGGTTCTTCCACCCTGGTTCTCCCAGGGTCTGGGGAAGTAGAAAAGGATAAGGGGGCGAGGGGAGGGGGGTAAATGGGCCTGTTTCTGGAGAGGACCTGAGGGAAGGCATGTGGGCTATGTCTACTCTCTGACCCTCAGGAAACTTATGATCTTATTGAGGGGTGCACACACACACAACACAGACAACACACACAAGGATTGCGTGGAGGCTAGGACAGGGCAGGGATGGCTGATGCAGTCTGGGGA
This sequence comes from Murina feae, assembly GCA_004026665.1. Taxonomy (NCBI): domain Eukaryota; kingdom Metazoa; phylum Chordata; class Mammalia; order Chiroptera; family Vespertilionidae; genus Murina; species Murina feae. Next base: position 18,021 of record PVJC01026515.1, read on the forward strand.
GACTTTCTGGAGGAGGGAGGCTTTGAGCTGGGCTTGAAAGCTAGGCAGGAGTTAGAGAAGCAATGAAGAAAGAAGGGACTGAGACCCAAGATCTCAGTCACATCTGGGTTCCAGTCCAGGCATTACCATTTAATTTTTGTGTGACTGTGGGCAAGTAATTGAGTCCCTTTTGAATCTCAAGTCCCTCATTTGTAAAATGGGCATGTGATCGTACCAGTACAAGTAGTACCATCACCTCCTCTATTCTGGACACCATACTTCTCTTAAGATGGCCATAGCACAAGGTGACTTGCATTAGAACTCTTCACACTGGCGATTCCAAAGTGACTCCATGCCTGCCCTGTACTCGGGATAGACAGCTGGGGCCAGACTGAGGGAACGCTTGAAAGGCAATCAAAGGGGATAGGAACAGGGAAATGGTCTAGATTTCTGAGCTTGGGAGCAGAGTATCAAGATGGGTTCAGTAACGCCAATCTAGTGGAGGCGGGTAGGGCATTATTGTGGAAGGCGTTGGAAGTGGAGAGGGGGGCCAGCATGGTGGCTGGTGTCCCACCCGATGCTGCTCTTTGCTCTGTCCCCCCAGCACCACATTCCCTGCAGAAGTCTCCTCATCACTTCAGTCTGGTCTCTACCCACCTGCTGCCATCTATCTTCCTCAGGACCCTGCCAACCAGCAACAAGGCCTCTGAGACTGAACTTGGGCTCACAGCCAGTCATGGATGCCACCCCACTGCACCATCTCCACAGAACCCTCAGCTGAGCTCTGGATGCCCTTATCACTGCTGCCCCACCCCCTCACACCCTGAGCTCCTTTGTGGGAGGCCAAGGAGCTGCCACACCCAAACCTCAATCAAGGCAGGGCAGCAAGGGATGCTGGTTGCTATGACTGAGGATAGGGATCATTCAAAACTGTGGACAGTCTAAAAACTCAGGCGATCCAAAGAGCTGGACAGGACCCACATCAGTTTGGCTTTGGGATGTAGGTTGACTTTCATAGTGAACACATCAGATGCTATAGGACTTTGGCCATTTTAGGAACGGTCCCAAGAATACACTGGAAGAACTGTCTGATGCCCGCTTGCCACTCTTTCATGGATGGAGTTGCCCATATAATGCCCTTACCCCATTATTACCCTCCCCCAGGCCTGCGTCTACTCCTCCTGCTGCTGGAGGTGGCTAAGTCCCCAGTGCATGGTGAGGGTTCAGTTCCTATCAGTAGCCACAGGACATGAGTCCCCCAAAGTACCCCTTGTGGAAGGGGCAGAAGGCTTGCACTGCCTCTGTCATCTTGTCCTTGAGGCAAGCAGCCACTTCAGGGTCACTCAGGTCAGCAGCCAGGGACAAGCCAAGCCTCTGGGAGTCTCCTTCCAATGGGAGACAAGCTGAACAAAACGCAGGCTGCCCTGAGGTCATCTCTAGGGGAGGACACAATCAGTGGCCACATGGGAAAGGGTTCAGGTGATGCTGGGTAGCACAGGACTCCCCAGCCCAGAGGTGGTGAGGGGAAAAGAGGGACATGACAGGTGGGAGGCACAGCAGGGTTTCCTAGATGTTAAAGGGGGGAGGGGCGTGGCTGCAGCTGTCTCTGGGGAGTGCAGTGTGGCAGCAGGCTAGACTCTTTGAGGAAACTGGGGGAGGGGGCAGCTGTGGGCAGGTGTAACTGCTTCTTCTCCCTCCTCATTCTCCTTTCTTCACTCTCACTGAGTGGTCAGAGGCAGCCAGGGGCACAGATCGTCTGAGAGCCCTGAAGCAGAGGAATGGCTGAGCAGAGTGGCCATGGGGCTCCACCCTGCAGGGTTTAGGGCCCTCAGAGGCTGCTGAGAAGGCCAGAAACTGAACACTGTGTGACAATGCCAGTCTGGGAAGAGGCAGCCAGGGAAGCAAAGCAGGTGGAGGAGTCTGTGAGGAACCGGCCCAAACTGCCCAGGTCCACAGCACTTCCTCTGGCTCTTGTTGGTCACCTGGGGTCAGAGCAGCAAAGGCTGGGGCTGGGGACAGAGGCTTGGTCAGGTGTGGGGAGCCCGAGGCCCCCAGACATGGAGGCTATGAGGAAGGGTGGACCCTAAACTGGTCCTGGGTGTCCTCTGTCCCACCCACCTGGGTCCCCTGGTAGGCTTGCCCTCTTTTCTCCCTGGGCGGCTCAGCCCCCTTGTCATGGGGAGAGATTAACATTTGAAATCCTTTCTGAGGGCCCTTCCTCCCTCCCCACCCCTCGCTCCCCCCAAAAAAGGAAAACAGTCGTTGAAATTGAAAAATGGTGCTCAGTGAAGGATTTAAAGACATTTTGAATTTAAAATATATTTTAAAGGTCATTTTCAGCAGTAATTATGTTATAATGGCGGGGCTCTTAGCGAAGGCAGAGTCCCACAGTAATGTTAGACGGAATGCGAGGCAGTGCGGGCCTTGGTCTCCTCGAGCCTCAGAACTGGGGTGGGGGCGGGGGCGGGGGTAAGTGGAATGGGAGCAGCACATTCTCCCGTTAGAGCCAGTGTCAGGGCCCCCCCTGGGTCCCTAGAAACAGGGCACCCCACAGTACACTTAGCTCTGGCACAGAGAGCCCTCAAGACCTCTCCTGGAGCCCTGCCCTGGGCTTTGGGGCCTCCCAGAACCCTCTCATGGGGCAGAGATGGGCATGTCTGGCCTCCTGCCTGTGGGACCTCCTACCTTCCTTCCTCCTCCCTCCCATCCACACACAGGCACACCCTTTCTTCTGTGTTCGGACACCCACTCTGGGGCTCTTCTGGTGGCAGGCCGGCAGCCCACTCTGGAGAGCCAGCTCCCTGCCCACAGTGCCTCCTGTTGGGCCTGGATCCACTGCTTCCTGAGCTGGGGCTGAACCCGCCAGGAGCCTGCCTCTCTGCACTTGACCAGGACTGTGGCCTACACTGGGGGGAGCAGATTGAGGACAGGACCACACTGGCTACCTGTTTACACCTCAGTGGTTTCTACGTGATATCCCATCGAACAAACCCACCCGCCCCGGCAGGCCTGCCCTCTCTTCTCCCTCGCAAGAAGTGTGCTCCTTCTTTGCAGGAAGCCTCACTCACATACGTGCTCAAGCTTGTTGGAAGCCACCCACTGTGTGAGCACCTACTGTTAATCAAACCCTGGGTGCTCTAGAGGGCTGGCCGGGCCTCCGGGGCACCAGGAGAGGTCAGGCTGCCGGGAGAAATGGCAGAGGGCAGGGGACCGTGGAGGAGGGAGTAGAAAGAGCAGGAGGAGGGCACTAGAAGTAACCTTCATGCAGGAAGTATGTGGTGACTGAGCGCAAATCAACAAAAGAATGAACACCCAGGAGCCGCACATAAAGAAATAAGCTGGGCGTCGGCCTCTCCCAAGTGGAGGGCCTAGGGAGAGGTGGGTTCAGCTTCCAAGATTCTGTAGGGTCTCAGATGCCAGCAGAGCCCCCGAGATCAGATGAGAGATGCAGAAGGAGGGCCTGGGGAAGGACTCATGTGACAGCAGGGGTAAGTGGTCCCCGGGTTCCCAGCGGGAGTCAGTGGGACGTGGTGAGGAGATTGGAGAGGGGGTGGTTGTAGTCCGGGACCCCTGGGGGCAGCCATAGGATGGAGGGAGGCAGGAGGAGGGGAAGGGGTGAAATAGAAAAGTATTTGTGAGAAGTGCAGCGCCAGGCTACAGTGTTATTAACTAAAGCATCTTCTAATCTAAAACTTAGCCATTAATAACAAGCCGCCGCCACGTCGGGGAATTTATTCAAATTGCGAGTGTGGGATGGAGGAGCAGATGTTTCAGAACTGCTGGTGTCACTTAGCAAGGAGGAGGGGGTGGCGCGTGCGTGCCTGGCGGGCAGGGAGGGGCCCTTTCTTTGCCACCCTTGCATTCCAGGGAGGCGGGGACCTCACCTCTCATTGCCGGTTGCCCCCGGGGTTTGAGGGGTCGGAGGGGAGGATGGCTGATTTAGTTCAACAAGTGCCAGATAGAAAACCAGTGTGAAGACAGGCAGGCAGAGCCAGCCACCTAGAAGGTCACTGCTCTTGTCTTACCCAATTGAAAGGCCACCTCTTAAAGTCCTCCGTGGTTTCTCCAGACCCACAGTCCGGTGCTGAGAATCAGAGGGGCCTGGATTCCTTCCCAGATGCACCCACCGCCATCAACTGGTGACCCCGGCAAGGATGCTTAAGTCAGGAGTGGGGTGAAGAGATACAGTGACCCAGGGGAGGACCTGGCCTGTGCAGGGGCCTTTAAGGTCAGTTGGTTTCCTGTCCTATACCTTTTGGCCCTCAGTTATGGTTAACTTAGTGCTTTGATTCAAGGTCTTTTCCTGTCTGCTAATGGCTGCATTGCTTTTACCCCAGCCCCAGCCAGATGCCCGTGGCCAAGCACCATGTGGGTGTGCCCCTATGTGCCGCATGTGGGGTGCTCAGTTAGCACTGAGGGTGCCTGCGGCTATCTTCTCTCATGGGGAGGGGCCTCCCCTGGCCCTCTGGTACCTCTCAGCCCATGCCCCTGGGTTGTGGCCAAATCTGGGTTGGGTCCTAGTGGCGGTGAGAACTAGAGAGTCTGACCACAGCTGCTGGGACAGAGACCAGGGAAGTCCATTGGCCCCTGGACTCCTGGGGAAATGGAACCTCTATCAGTGAAGGCCCTCTTGCCTGATTTTGCCTTTTGGTGAGGCAAACATGTCCCTTGGGAAGCCTTTCTGCCTCTAACCCATTCCCTTCCTGGGAGTGTCTAATGCTGGGGGTTTGGGGGGGGCACTGTTCAACTGATCTCTTCAGGCTGAATCCCCCCTGGTGTCTGTATGGGGAGCAGGGGCAGATACAGAGAGCCCCACCAATTCTGGGTGCCCTGATTCACGATTTAAAATATGTGGAAGGAGACTTTCTCCTCTTTTCTGCGTTTTGCAGCTCTGAAAGCCTGCTTATTGAGGAAGCTTAGAGTGGAGCTATGCCCATCAAGGACGTTCTGTAACAGCCCCCTGTGTGCCCGGCTTTATGCTTGGGTTCCTCGCCCATTGCCCACAAAAGGGCCCCGGTGGCCCCTGATGGCCCTGCAGTGAGCTGCTGTGAGCTGCGGGTGGACACAAGGTGACACTCTGGAAATGTTCCAGCTGGAGGCAGACACGTCTCTCCCCACAGGCCCAGCCTGGATGCTGCTACCAGAACGTGATGAGAGATTGAGAAGGCCCTTCTGTCTCCACAGCCCTGACCTGGGATGACGCCACTAGAGCGGTATTCTCTGAGGGAATGGTTGCCTAAACAAATTCTGCCCTTGGCAAGGCAGGATCAGGCGTTTATCAGATGCTGAAGGCCCAGGGACCAGGCAGAGGGGCCACCTGTGCCATCTCTGTGGCCTGGCTTGGGACGGCCCTGGTGTGAGGACTGTCAGAAGCCTGGGGGCCACTCTGGGGGCCACCAACATCCCACCCCCAGGAGAAGGGAGGGGGAAGGGAGGCTGTGATGGCAGGAGAGCGCTCCCTGGCCACCTGGCTGGGAGGTCAGTGGCAGCCGCCTGCCCCATGACTGGGCTCCTGGCAAATGGGACCTACTCTGAGCTCAAGGTTCGTTTCCACTGAAGGAGAAAGCACAGCCCCACACTCGCAGGCAATCAGCGCGCTCCGTGATGAATGGGGCCTGTGTCACTCAGCGAAAATGAATATTTCTTTGCGATAATGGCCAGATGGTAGCAACTCTCCGATCCAAATTAAAACATGCATGATAAATGCCAGGAAAACAGAGGAAGACAAAACCCCAACCTGGAGTGAATTCTCTCTATAAATCTTCCCTCTGCGCCCCCTCCCCCCCCCACCACCACTGCTGCCCTGCTAATAGCCATTAAATTATTAAGATGCGCTGCAAGGAGAATGCCAATGTCAGGGGCACCCTCCCCGCTGCCCACTTCCACCCCCTGCCTGTGGCCTGACTTTGGAGGGGTTGAGGGGGACACTAAAGAGGGGACTGTGTTT
>PVJC01026516.1:0-23925 GCA_004026665.1 Murina feae
TTTAATAATAGATATCATAACAGGTCCTTTGCCAATTTTTTAATTGGGTTATTTGTTTTTTGGCTATTGAATTGTATGAGTTCCTTGCATATTTTAGATATTAGCTTCTTATCAAATATGTGGTTTGCAAATATCTTCTTCTGTTCCAAAGATTGTCTTTTCATTTGTTGATGGTTTTTACTGTGGAAGTTTTTTAGTTTGATGTAATCCCGCTTGTTTATTTTTGCTTTTGTTGCCTTTACATTTGGTGTCATATCCAAAAAGTCATTTCAAGAGCATTGTCAAGAAGCTTGCCTTCTATGTTTTATATTCAAAAGTCTTATGGTCTCAGGTCTTACATTCAAGTCTTTAACCCATTTTCAATTAATTTTTTGTGTATGGGGTAAGATAGTGGTCCCATTTCATTGTTTTGCATGTGGCTCTTTAGTTTTCCCAGTGTTTTAAAAGTCTTCCCACTCAAATGAATTAGTTCGATAATTTAAAGAGGAAAGAATGAGATTGTGAGGGGCTTTCTATGTCATACCTAAGCTTAGATTTTGTCTTGAAGACGAGGAGGGTGTGCTGAAAACTGTTAAGCAGTCAAGTGAAGTAGGTAGCTTATTGTCCTATGAAGTTAATAAAGCTTGGTGCCTAGATGTAGTGGATATAGTGGGAGGAAGAGTCTCAGAATGGCGTCTACATTTCTGGCTTTAGTGTCTGAATGTATGTGGCACGGATCAGTAGTGGGAAACTGAGGAAAGGTGCTAATGCTGGACCAAAGATGGCCCATTTGGTTTGTATGTAGTGAGTTTGTGATATCTATACATTTCCTGCCGGAGGGGATGTTATATGAGTAGAAATTCACGTTGAAGAGTCCTATCTTCTAAAATGTTCTCATTCTTCGGTTTCCATGGAACTGCTGTTTTCATGGCCTTGTGCTCCGGGGTTTCTCCCACCTCTGATGTTGGGCTCTTCATCCTTCACCAGGGGGATTGCAGAGACTTCCCAGAGCCCAGACCAATGGTGCTTTCTCTTCAGAGATCTAATTCTCACCAAGGCCCTCAGCTACTGTCTTGGGGGCATGATAGTTGCAGAGGTGGTAGGAAAGCTTAGGGGCAGGTAGAGGGAATACCAGGAGACAGTAAAGTAGTCAAAGTTTATAGTGAAAAATTTGATAAATTGGTTATTCACAGCATACAATTCTGTATGATATCAAGGAAATACAAACTTCAAAGGATCGTTTTGTTGGGGAAATTAGACCACCTTTATCAGAACAAAGCCAGATTGCAATGCACAGGCCTCACACCATATTGCAATGGGTGGAGAGTAAATAGGGGTGTAATAAAGGTGACAAGCAGAGGAGATAGTGTATTATAGATTAATGTGTAAATGAAATGACCAGGTATAAAAGAAGGACTGAAACAGAAGCTAAACCAATCGCATTCCAGCATTTATATCTTTAATACAAAATGTTAAATAAAACATAAAGCAAAAATATTATGTGAAAAGCATTTGAGAATAACAAGACTATTTCATTTAACTGGATTGGCTATTAAGAAAAACTAGACATGATATCTTCATATGTCTTCTCAATATTTTTTTGTATTCATTTAGCATAAAAAGAAAGCTTGTCATTTATTAAACCTGATGAGCAATGGGTTTTAAAATCTGGCTACAGATTATATCATATTATACATAGGGTTCTGCTAAATTATATTAAGATATATACTGACATTATAAAATATTCTGTAAGCAGTTCATGTTAATTGAGTCTTACAAATATGTATTTATTTTCTATTGAGAGGTGATTACTATGGTAGGTATTGAGGATCCAAATATGGATAGCTACCATCTCAGAAATACAACCCAGATACCCTTAAAATTTTAATATAATGTGGTGAGTACTAAGATAGTAGTAGGTGTGGTAAGCACTGGCCAACACTTAATCCAACTGAATGATTCAGGCATGAGATACACTGAAGCAAGCCTAGAAGGAGAAACAAATATTAGCCAGTGAGAGCAGAGAGAGGGCATCCAAGACAGAGACAATAATATGAGAAAGTTACAGATATATTCCAGAGCATGCAACCCGAATGGGATTATAAGCAGCAGTCTGATGTACTTAAGCATAATGTATACAATAATAGGAACAAAGGCGGAAGAAAGAGATAAAAGCATGTTTCTGAGAGCCTTGTATGTTATTATAAGGAGCTTAACTGTAGGTAAAGCACTGGATTGACATGCTCAGGCTGTATTTTTAGAAGACCATTCTTGTTACAATGAAGAGGAAGGAGTAAGACGAGGGGCAAGGAAAGAAGTTAGGAGGATAATAAACCAGGGGTGAGATGACAAAGCCAGATGAGCACATAAAACAGACATGGAAATATAGGAATGATTCAAGAAAAATTCACATGGTAGGAGAAATCAATAATGTTTATTGATGGATTAGACATCATTGGTGAATGAATACAGAAGTCTAGGATAACTCATAGGATTCTGGGACTGGTGATTTGGTGGATGGTAGTGCCATCGATTCATAAAATGTAACAGGAAAAAGAATAATTTTTTTTATTGCTTAAAGTATTACAACAAATGATAGATAAGTATTACAACAAATGATAGATAGATCTCCATTTTTTCCCCTTGTCCTTCCCCCCCCCTCCTCCCTAACCCCCAGTTTCTTGTGTCCATGGAGGGAACGGGCAGAAGGTGACGAATTTGATTTGGAGGTGTTAAGTCTGTGGGACAAGTAAAAGTTTCAAATGGATTTGTTTAGCAGGTTTTGGGATACACAAATATCTAAACTAGCTGAGAGATCAAAGCTAAAGATGTAGATCTGGGATCGCCATTTAAATGTTACTTAAGACTATGGGAATGAGTGAGAATGCTTAGTTAATGAGAATAAACTTGATGTCTTTCACATTTACCATTCACATTGCCCTCTGAGTTCTTTTTTCACAACTGTATTTTAATGGAATTTGACCTGTTTGTCCATTTGTGGTCTAAGAAGAAAGCAACTATTTTGTTATGACCAAAGAAATGGATAGGAATCCTATCTATCCATGTTTTCCAATTTTCTGTTCTTACCAATACATTGCTGACTTAGCCTGCTTTGAGTTGTCTTCTCCAGAAGTAAATAGACTTTTGTGTTTTTCCATAGCAAGAGCTCTCATGACACCTGCTACCAATAGTGTGCTCCCAAGGATTAGCAAAGCTGTCTATGTCAGTTTCCTATGGCCGCTGTTGCTAATTACTAGACACTTAGCGGCTTAAAACAACATGAATTTATCATCTTGCAGTTCTAGAGATCAGAAGTCTGAAATCAGCTTAACTGAGTTAAAATCAAGATGCTAGCAGGCTGGTATTTTATTTCTGAAGGTTCGAAGGGAGATCCTTTTTCCTTTTCCAGCTGCTAGAGACTATCTGCATTCCTTAGCTCATGGTCACCTTCCTCCATCCTCAAGGTGCATCACTCCAACCTTTGCTTGGATCATCCCATCTTTTTTCCCCTGCCTTTGACTTCCTTGTTTTCCTCTTATAAGAGCCCTGGAATCTACATTTGGCCCATGGGGTAATTCAGGATAAACGTTTCATCTCAAGATTCTTAATTACATCTGCAAATTTCATGAAAGATAACATTCACTGGTTTGAGGGAATAGGACCTGGACATCTTTCTTTGGTTACTGTTCAGCAACTATAATGTCTATGACTAGAAATGACCACAGTTGCTAGCCCTGGCTTGCAGTATCACTTATAGGCATTATGCTTATATAAATAAAGTAACTGGTCATATATATGATATTTAAATAGCATTCCTTAACTGCAAATAATTATATGCACAATTGCTACAAAAAAGTGCTATCACTTTTACTTACACAATAGCACTGTTTATTTCCAAATACTGTAACTAAGAAATAATGTAAATTTCATAGCTGATCAATGTATCAGACCTTTATCATTTTTCTCACGTGAGCATCAAATGTTTTCTTTCTGTTTATTATTATTATTATTATTATTATTATTATTATTCCTCTCCTGAGGATATTTTTTCCATTGACTTTTAGAGAGAGAGAGTGGAAGGGAGAGAGGGAGGGAGGAAGAGAGAGAGACACATCTAGTGTTTATCTCTCTCACATCCCGACAAGGACCAGTGATCAAACCTGCAACCCAGGTACATATCATTGATCGGGAATTGAACCCTGGACTCTACGGTAAGCAAGCCAATGCTCTATCCACTTAGCAACACTGGCCAGGGCTCAAATTCTGCTTTTTAATAGCTCCCTGAATTTGTTTTGAGAAATTATTATTTCCAATCATGTGTGCTTTTGGAAGGGTAATAAAACCTGGTGACTGCCTTCTGTTCTGGAATTAAAAGACCAGCCCTCTCCCTATGCTGATGCAGTCAGGAAGTTAGTGCCTGAATGAAGTCTGGCTAGGCAAATGCTCTGCCCTGTGACTCGCATCTTGATCCAGTAATGTGAGGTTGGAAATAACAGATGGCACTTACTCATGTTGACTGAGTAGCACCAAATCAAACTGTTTTTGTCTTCCCAGCTTCCTAGCCTCCAGTACTATCTCAAACCCAAAGATTGCTATCCAGCCCTCTGTTAGGTCACCGAAGGAGGTGGCCAAAATGGTGAGGGATTAAGAATTTATTTGATTATCCTCACACCTGGTGGCTGAGCTAGGATGGCTCCAGCACCTATGAAGGGAGTCAGTGGCTTTGAAAGGACTTTTGACGGGCTGTTTCTGGGCCGAGAATTCTCTGTGCATACGTGGAGGGGAGAGAATGGAATGTGGTCACAGCAAGTGAAATGTGGTCTCTGCAAAGGGAATGTCCATAGTGAAATAGCCTGAAAAGCCAGTTGGGGGGGGGGTAGGGGGGTGGGGGGGTCGATTCAACTGCTCCATCAAACCTAACACCGTCCCTTCAACTATGGAAGCTTTCAATATCTTCCCAATAAATTACTTTCTCTTAAATTAGCCATACTTCGTTTCTGTCACTTACTACTACACTGAGGATTTACCTCCATTGAGTGTTTGGTAATGGAAAATCACTCAGTAAAATTGCAGAAAAGCGATTATTTTTCTGAGTCATATCTTTATGGAAACTGTTTTCCACTTCCCTGCATTTTTAGAACTGTTTTCTTGAAAAAGGATATTTTATTAATATTTATAATTAGATATCACACAAAGCAGATGCTAACTCTTATGCTATAACTTTATGGGCACAATTACATAAAGATTATATGCTCTCTGGCATCATGTTCCCCGTGGGAGCTGTGGCACAAAGGATATTCTTTCTTTCTTTCTTTCTTTCTTTCTTTCTTTCTTTCTTTCTTTCTTTCTTTCTTTCTTTCTTTCTTCCTCTGGAGTGGGGGGAGGGGAGGGGGAAAGAGGCAAACAGTGATTGACCACGATTAGTTTTAACTATATCATTATCATCTTGAATATCAGTACTTAAGTGTCAGTTCAATGAATACTTGATTGACTTTTTTTTCTCTTTGATCCACATCACAATTCAGCCAGTCACACCATTTATCGCTATTCTTACCCTGAGGCCACAAGGATTCGGTGCTGTTTTCAGAGTACATAACGGCCAGGACCTCAGACTCCGTGGAAGAGCCTGGTTTCCAGAGGCCCGTGGGGTGGGGAGTGGGAGAGTACTGAGGTCAGAGAACAGGGGAGACAGATGTGTTTTTCTGATTACCCTTTGAATAATACAAGCGGGAACCGGCCGGATATATATTGTGCAATCTAAGCCGCACATTCAAGAACTACAGGGGTGCAGATGGGGAAACTGAGGCTCTGAGGAATAATTGTTTGAAAGTCATGGCATAGGGTTTTAACGTCGGCCCTTGTGAGTCTAGATTCTTTTCATTACTCCATCTCCTCTCTGGTGATTACTTGTTAAAAAATTCTACTGGGGACCTCGAGGATAACGGGGAGGGGGCATAGAAAGTGTGATGAGCGCCTAACTCCCTCCCTCAGGAAGGCCAGGGTAGGGGCAGGGCTGCCTTCGCCTAGGACGCTGCTTCGGGAACGGATGGGGCACGCCCACCGGTGGCCGCCTCCGGTTCCATCCCCGGCCGGTGGGGCTTGCCTCTCAGTCGGGTGTGAGCGCCCCGGCCAGCGCGGAGGCTGAGCGGGCAGCACCCGCAGGCCAGGCCGAGGGAACACCCGCGCCTCCCGCCGGCCGCGGCGCACGTGCTGGGCGGGGGCCGGGGGCCGGGGCCGGGGCCGGGGCCGTGCTGGGGCGGCTGGAAGCGGCCAGCTCCCCGCGCCGCCGCCGCCCGCCCGCCAGCCCCGGTGGTTGGGCGGAGGAAGCGCGGGACTCCTCCCCGCCGTATTAACATGCACCCAGAGGGGGTGACCAGCCCAGCTCGCGGTGTCCCCGCGCTCAGTCTCTGCGCCAGAGGCGAGCGCTGCGCTCCCGTCGCCGCGATCCCGAGGACACGGCCTCTCCGACACCTGGAGCCCCGGGGAAGCGGCAGCATCCGTGGCAGGAGCGGCCGCAGCCGCCTCGGCTCCGCTCCCAGGTCCTTTCCCACATCCAGCCGAGACCTGTCCCGACCCGGGACACCCCTTTCACTGACGGACCGTCGCAGGGAGGACCGAGGGCCAGACTGCGAGCAGCGGCAAGGTAACGCCGGGCTGTGCCGGGGAGCTGGGGCGGGAACGGGTGGTGGCGGCCCCTGGAACTCAGGACATCGCCACCGCCCGGCGTCTTGCCCGCCGCGAGGTTGGTGCTTCTCTCGCCAGCGCAGGGGCTGTGCGATGGGTTCCTGGCGCCCCCGCGGGGACCACTTCCCCCTGCCCGGGGCGCACTCCCGGCTTGGCCCCCCGAGGACCCGGGGAATCCGGGGCGGCGCGCCCCTCTCCAGGCGAGCTGTCCTCGCCGCTCTCCCTGGGCCTGGGAAGGGGGGGGGATGGATTTCTAATTGCGACAGGGTCCTGGAAGGGGGAGGGGAGGAGAACCTCACTCCGGGTCAACTCCCACCTCCCCGAGCCAGATTCACACCCCTCCCCGTCCCCAACCGCTAATGCACCTTGCAGGCGGGGAGGGGGCTGCTCACGGCAGGGGTTTCTCGACTCACTCCTGAGTCGTTTCCAAAGCAAGTTGTTGCACTTGCTTTTTAGGTGACATTTTGGCATTCGTTGCAGAGCCTCCTCCGTGTGTGTGTGTGTGTGTGTGTGTGTGTGCGCGCGCGCGCAAGGGAGAGAGAGAGAAAGCCAGAGAAACAGAGGCACAAAGAGAGACAGAGGCACCGGGTGAGATTGAGGATCAGCAACACACACACACACACACACACACACACACACACACACCACACACCCAGGGTCCCAGGAGGAGGCTGCTGGAGAGTTCCTGGCGAACGGGGTGGCGAGCGATGAGACCCAGTATTCAGCGACCTGAATGAGCGGGGCTGGAGCCCAGACCGAACGGGGACCTTTCCTCGTGGCCGGGAGAGATAACAAATTGCACTTTCATCGAGGGGCGGCTGCAGCTGCAGGAGGGACCTTCCCAGGGCCCCGCGGGGATGAAGACCCTGCATTCAGGACTCTGGCTGCTTCGCTCTTCGCTCCTCGGGCCAGGCGAGCTGCCCCTGCTCGCGGGGTGGCGGGGAGTGGGAGGGGGGCGTGGGGAGGGGCGGGCCGCCGTTCGCTGCTGCTCGCTGCTGCTCGGGTGTCCGAGACATCGAGAGCCTGTGCCTGCGCACCAGTCTGTCCCCAGCTCCTGGGCTCGCGCCCTCCTGGCCAGCAGCGCTGCGGAATTTTCTGTCTGAGAAGAGGAAGGCTTTTGGAGGGGGACGCATTTGAGGTGGACAGACAGTCGGGACAGGGACCCCGGGGGTGAGATGTTATTTCTTTTATGGACTCAGGCGAGACTGTACACGCGTGACACCGTGAGTCTGGCTCCGGTGTGGGAGAGATCGGTGCTCCCTGTCTCACCCGGGAATAACACGTGAAGTTATGGAATCACACGATGGAAGACGCAGCATAGAAGTATCCATTAAAGACAGATCTTTAAGCTCTGATAGTCTTCACAAATGACTTTGTGAAGTGCTGATGGAACAATCTGAGTTGTAGTCAGACCCTGGGAGGGGGAATGTGTTTGGAACGAGGAAGGTGATTTTAGGACTGAATGCAAACACCACACCATGTAAACTGTGGTTACCAGAAAGGTGCTCACTGCCTTGTGACTGTTACTTATAGCAGGATTTCGTGGCAGGAAACAACTTTGCACGGGCCTAAGTTTGCATATATTGCGATAGTCTTTTTCCCAACTTCAATGGAAATGACATGAAGGCAAGAGATGTTACAAGTATCCTAAGTTACTTAATGTCAAAAGGATAAAGTTTTCTTTGCTTATGTTTTTAACAAGGAAATTCAAAGCCTTAAGGAAATATTGAGTCTATCTATCTAAAATATATGAAATTTAATGTTTTTTATATAAAAGATACCCTTGGTTCAGAAAATCATATTCTGTCATAACACAGGAAAGTTCATAGATATCTATTGTCAATAGCCTTGTTATCCATTTCCTTAGAATTTATTAGTTCAAAGTTTCAAGGGAAGTCACTGTATTCAAATATTCCTAGTTCCAGATTTAAAATCCCCTGGTTTTGAAAAATTGTCTCACTGAGGAGAAAGTATTAGTTTACTTTATATAAGGAAGAGTTGAATGCATTTGCAAATATGGGGTATTTTTTTAAATGTACATGTGTCTATAAAACACAGGAACAATAGTGTTTGGGGAGGAATAATACATATGAATTATCTTTATTGGGATATTTTCATGATTAAGCATCTTTAATTTCTTCTTCAATATAAACTTTGTTCTGCCAGGATGAAAACCTTGGGAAACCATATCAGTCATTATTGAATGCAAGACTTTTCTCTCAAAATATTATGGAGCCCATAAAAAGAAACAGCCTAAAACTAAGTGCTATTCTATTGTCTAAGTACTTTTAAGCACAACAGCCCAATTGAATCACACTCAGAAATACAAATGACATGAACTTAGATTTAACTCCTTTGGGTATATACGCCTTTGTTTCATATAGCCATCTAGGTTGATTTTTTAAAATATAAAATTAAAATTGGGAAGAGGGGAATTGAAGTTTTCCTGTCTACTCATTTAGCATACTTAGTATCATAGTAGTAGTAGTTCAGCTACAACTTAATTGAGACATGTGCCATATTCTCTGAGTAGAAACGCCTCTGGAAATGAAGAACTCAGCATTTTGATTTTGTATTTCAAATACATAAAAAATAGTAAAGTGCTACCTAACTGTCTATTTTATACTGACACTCACATTATGGTGCCACCTTGGTCGTTCCCACAAATTGTCTGGTCCTTTATCAAGCCATTCTGCTGCATGCCGAAGGACCTATTTCCTCTTAGGAAACATTCAGTTGGGAGATTTTTATGAAGGTTTCATCTCTGTAGAAACCACACTTGCCTCTCCATGCTTAATTTAAAGAAATGATGTACTCCTAAGTTCTTCTGATTCTTTTCTCTTTTTCCTTTGGCAATTATTTCCTCCTGCTAAAGGAGCACCATTTAATAGGAGGGATGAAAGGACTTTTGGAAAATTGAAACGCTTCTCTCCAATCCTTACCTCCCACACTTAAATCTTATGCCTTATGTCTGCGGTATGTTGTTTCTCTTTGCATATTTTTATTTTAAAACACAATCACAAGAAGGCTTTGCTTACATTCTAGAAAACTTTGTGCTGCGCTGTTGAGATGGTTGGAAGTTCAAAAGCGCCCCATGTCTTGGGCTGTCTCTTTTATTTCCAGAAGATCTAAGGGCTTCTAATTCTCTACTTCCAGAAACAGGAATACTTGCAGTGGTCCCCAAATGTCTTCCTTCCCCCACTCCCCTCTTTTTTTTTTTATCCTGGGGCATTTGCAGCCTGTTACTATCCAATGAAAGTGATTTTCTCTGGATGTGTGGTCCATTAGGAATTGCCAAAGATGTCGTTCTTAGGAAGGCAAAACATTCTTCAGTCACAGAGGAGGATTTAGAATGCATCTTCAATCATTTAATTTAGTAAAATGTTCCCTGACAACTTATTGTATGAGATACCATGTACCAGTTCGTTTTCTCCTAACACATACTATCTGGCTTCTGCAAAATATATATTTGCTATATATAATATACCATTAATGCATAAAGCATTGCAGCATTTGTATATATATATGCTACTTTTTTTTTTTTTTTTTGTAACCCTGCAACACACAAACCTGCAGAGCAAAACGTGGGACTGAGAACAGGAAAGTTGAGATGTGGCAATAAGGAGGCTAAAACGGTGAATGACTTCCATTTGAGGTCTTTTCTTTCTTACTCCGATTGCACAGAGGTTGGTATTGCATATGAGATGTGATGACCCATCAATTTTACATCCTTCATTGTAGCAAATGGCAGGGGCCAGACAACTGGTATACGAGTGAGAAACTGCAGATATTCTCTGCCTTTATTGGCTTAAGATTTCTCCTGATTGGTGTTGACTATTGTTTTCTCCTTCCTGTAGTAGTTGATGATGCCTGGATAAAAAGTGACATCCCACTTCAAAAGACACAGCACATAAAGGAAGCCCTCTGGATGTATAGCCACGGATCTTTGGCCCAGGATCTTGGGTGTTTTCTTGGGTAGCTGAGAACCAACATAGCTAGGCTATGGTTCATGTGGGGTTGTTGTGAACTGGATATCAGTGCTCTGGATCTGCTTTAAGATGCAAACCCACAGCCCTGGTAATCGCCTGAAACAACTGTGCACTTTCATCTTCACTTACCATAGTTCACTCACCTGTTGACAATTTCTGGGTCTTCTTTCAATTTTTTCTTATCAGATTTCTAAAGCAGCAACACAAAAGCAAGCATGAAGAGTGTGATTTGGTGGTGTGTTAACTGCCTAACCCTGCCAGGTCTTCTTAGCATTCAGCAAAGCAAGGGGCTTTTGGAAGCCGTGGATATGCATTTAGGAGAGGAGGATTTGTGCTGGGACTTGCTCATCTCCCTGGGTTGTGCTTCCCAGTTTGCAGCAAGAGGACTCAGAGACATTTATTTAAATGACTCTCATAGGCAGCTCCTGGGGAAGGTCTCTCTCTCTCTCTCCTCTCTAGGCATATTTCCAGCTGACACGGTTTTGGCTAATTTGAAGACATCTGCTAGACTAGAGTAACTTCCTTTCTTATTCTGCTACTGGAAAATGGCTATGAGTATATGATAGGAGGACAGGCATGAACCTTTACTCTAACCTCATAATTATAAACTTTCCCAGGGGACTCTTTCTTTCCTGGTTTCAATTTCAGTGGAAATGCAGTATGAAATGTATTTCTGGACTAGAAATTTCCCTGCTAGATATCACTGAGATTTCTTTACAAAACACATGCTGTAGTTTCAGAGGAAAATGTAATTTTGATCTTGTCTCAGACTTTGCAAACACTATCCTTTGATATGATTCATTATACTACTCTAGCAAAAAGACAAGGCACAGTTACTCCTAAAAAGTTCTTTTCCCAGACATGAACCCAGAAGGCAAAGGAACTGTTTTCATTTTTCTTTTGAACAGGGAGGCACTTTTCCAGCTGGAGCTTGGAACAGGCAGCAGAGGAACCTTGGGGCTACAACACATCTAGAAGTTGATTGTGTGAACCCTGGCCTAGCCATTCAGATGAGACTTATTTGACATTGTACCTTCTATGCAACTGCATAAGGTGTCTTTCCCCCACTTGCCCTGCAACAGTTTCTCACATTATTTCTTCTTCCCTAAACCTCAGCTGAAAAGTCATTTAGTCAGGAAAGCCCGCCAGCTGAATGCAGTTTTAGTGCTCTATATATTTTGGTGTGATCCTTTTATAGTAAATAATGAGTTGACTGTTGTGATTATCCAATAGACTGCCTTCCCCACTGAACTGTGCATTCCAGGAAATCAAGAGCTAAATATAGCATGTTCACTAAATAGCACTGCCTAGCACAGCACCTGGCACTTAAATAAACACTGATTGAGGGAATAAACATGTGAGAGAATGGTCCAACTCTGTAAGGACCGTAACTCCAAGGGTAGCATTACCTGGCTTTGCGTGGCCCTCCTTGCAGTCTCCAACTCTTTGCCCTTAAGCATACTCTGATAATATCTGGTAGACACAGGGCTGAAAAGAAAAGGATTAAAAAGCACAAAAAGATTCCTGCCCCTTCCTTTTTTCCTCCTGCTTATTCAATATATTAATAGTTTCACCACTCCACTTGTCTGCACATTGAATGTACCCTTGCTTTTCAAGGCTTAGCTTAAGCTTTGTTCCTGAACTTTACCTCATAGGATTGAGTATTCCTTCCCATGCCTCCATTAAATCTGCTACATATTTATATCTTGGTTTTGTATTTCATTTTTTGTTTATGAGACCATAAGTTCAAGGGATAACAGAGATAGGGGCTAGGGTAGGGTTTGCATATGCAAGGGTTACAGCTGTTCATTGAGGAATGAAAGATGACAGGGATGAGAGACAAATGTAGTGGGATAGAGGGTTGTGGTTACAACTGACTCTTCTTTGAGGCTAATTTCTGTATAGGTATTAGTTAGGACCTAGGAGTGGTGGCTCTCATTCATAAGAGTTATTGGAACCTACCACTTAAAATTATATGAAATCATAGTTTTCTAGGTATTTCCAAGATATTTTTATACTCATTTCTGGCCAGGCATGTAACACATTCTGACCTATTCTATGCTTCAGGTATTTTGCTTTAAGAATTCTAAGGGTTCTACCTGTGATCCCACTTCTGGGAATATATCCTAAGAAACCAGAAACACCAATCAGAAAGGACATATGCATCTCTATGTTCATAGCAGCACAGTTTACCATAGCTAAAATTTGGAAACAGCCTAAGTGCCCATCAGCAGATGAATGGATTAAAAAACTGTGGTATATCTACACAATGGAATACTATGCTGCTGTAAAAAGGAAGGAGTTCTTAGCACTTGCAGCAGCATAGATGGAACTGGAGAACATAATGCTAAGTGAAATAAGCCAGTCAATGAAAGAAAAATACAACATGTCCTCACTCATCTATGGATAATAATAACCATTATAAACTGGTGAACAAAAATAGATACAGAGGCAGAGCAGAATCAAACAGACTGTCAAATTACAGCAACAAGGACAGACACATTGCGGGGGGGGTGGGTGGTAAACAGATCAGCCAAGGGACTTTGGTGCATCCATTTAAGCATAACCAATGGGCACAAAACACTGGGGGGCAGGGGAGGCTGGGGGAAGGGCAAGGGAAAAAAGAGATATATGTACTAATCTTTGTAAAACTTTATGTAATAAAAAAATGTTTAAAAAAATAAAAATAAAAGATAACCAAGATAAAAAAAAAGAATTCTAAGGGTTCTAAATTACAGATATTAGATATTTGCCCTGAATATATTCATTCTAAGTATCAGCAAACAAAGAACAATGATAATATCTCCAGTAAATCATTAGTGTGGATAATAAAGAACAAAACATAATTCAAATTACTGGGAAACTTAACATTTAATGCAAAGGATAAGATTAAGATGCAACTTTATAAAGTCATTTGTGCTCAGCAGGTATGGCTTAGTGGTTGAGCGTCGACCTATGAACCAGGAGGTCACAGCTTGTTCCTGGTCAGGGCACTTGCCTGGGTTTCAGGCTCAGTCCCCAGTGGGGGTTGTGCAGGAGGCAGCCAATCAGTGATTCTCTCTCATCATTGATATTTCTATCTTTCCCCCATCCTTCCTCTCTGAAATCAATAAAAATATTTTAAAAAGAAGTAATTTGTCAGAATGTGTTATAAAATAAAACTAAGTGCTCAAATATCTGGGACTAATCATACTTTTCTTGTTCTTCTTATTTATTTATTTTTTGGAGGGGCAGAGCTCCACAAAGAATAGGATCATTGTGTAATAATCAATGAGAGAAAGGTCTTAAGCTTGACTAGTATGGTTGGGTAAGGATTAAATGAAAGAAGGGTTGGCTTTTCTGATAAGGCAGAGGTTGTTAACAAAGACATAGAGATGCACTGGTACTGGCACAAGATCAGGCATATAGATCAATGGAATAGAACAGAAACCTCAGAAATTGAACCAAGCCATTATGGTCAATTAATATTTGGCAAAGGAGGCAACATTCAGTGGAGTCAAGACAGTCTCTTCAGTAAATGCTGTTGGGAAAATTGGACAAATACTTGCAAAAAAAAAACCCTAAAAAACTCCCACAAAACTAGACCACCATATATAAGAGTGAACTCAAAATAGATAAAAGACTTAAATATAATTTGTGAAACCATAAAAATCCTAGAAGAAACCATAGGCAGCAAAATTTCAGACATCTCTCATAGCAATATGTTTACAGATACAACTCCTAAGGCAAAGAAAACTAAGGATAAAATAAACAAATGCACTACATCAAAATAAAAGGTTTCTGCTCAGCAAAAGAAAACAGTATCGAAACGAAAAGGCATTCCACTGTGGGAGAACATATTTGGCAATGATACTTCTGAAAGGGGTTAATATCCAAAACATATGAGGAGCTATACAACTTAATAAAAGGATGACAAATAATTCAATTAAAAAATGGGCAAAAGACCTAACTAGACTTCTCCAAAGTGGACATAAAGAAGGCCAAGAGACATATGAAAAAATGCTCAAAGTCACTGATCATCAGAGTGATGCAAATTAAAACGATAATGAAGTATCATCTCAGATCTGTTAGAATGGTTACCAACAAAAAATCAACAAATGACAAGTGCTGGCAAGGATGTGGAGAAAAGGGAATCCTAGTACACTGCTGGTGGGAATGCAGACTGGTGCAGCCACTGTGGAGAACAGTATTGAGTTTCCTCAAAAAGTTAAATATAGAACTGCCATTTGACCCAGGGATCCCACTTCTAGGAATATATTTTAAGGGACCCGAAACACCAATCAGAAAGAATGTATGCACTCATATGTTCATAGCATAATTTACATAGCTAAGATCTGGAAACAACCCAAGTGCCCATCAGTAGATGAGTGGATAAAAAAGCTGTGGTACATTTACATCATGCAGCAGTAAAAAAGAAGGACCTCTTACCCTTTGAGACAGCATGGAGGGACCTGGAGAGTATTAAGATAAGTCAGCGGTTCTCAACCTGTAGGTTGCTACCCCTTTGGTGGCGACCCTTTCACAGGGATCGGCTTAAGACCATCCTGCATATCAGATATTTACATTATGGTCCATAACAGCAGCAACGTTACAGTTATGAA
The DNA here is from genome assembly GCA_004026665.1 of Murina feae. Lineage (NCBI taxonomy): Eukaryota > Metazoa > Chordata > Mammalia > Chiroptera > Vespertilionidae > Murina > Murina feae. The sequence continues at coordinate 15,254 of PVJC01026516.1, forward strand.
GTAGCAACGAAAATAATTTTATGGTTGGGTCACAACATGAGGAACTGTATTTAAAGGGCCAGAAGGTTGAGAACCACTGCTCTAGTGCATTGTAATTAGGGCTGGAGATGAATTTGATTAAGAAGGATGAATATATACTATTGAGGATTTCAATGACTATATAAGAATGTTCAGAGTGGACAGCAACATCAGAAGATTTTGAGTGGACAGTAACATGAACAAGCGGCCTCTTGAATTGATGGAAATAGATGGGTCTACTACTAGGTTGGGACAGAGAGAAGCATTAGGAGGCTGTTGCACTAATTGAGGAATAAATATGAGAATCAGGTCTAGGGAAGTAGGAATGGGAGAAAAGAAGACATGAAATATTTTGAAAAATTTTCAAGTAATATTTGATTCTCACTCTCCCATTTACTCTGTATCTGTGTCACAAACTATTTTTCAATTATTTATTAAAAATTATGAAATAGTTCACTAATGCCAAAAAAATTAAATAACAATATAAGCACCATCTAGATTATGAAATAAGTATGAATTAAATATGTATATCTACTCTAATAAAAGAGTAATATTGAAATTGACTGTTTCTACGGGATGCCTAAGCCATGCCCACCAGCCAATCAGAGTGGCTGTATCCAAATTAACTCAGCCAAGATGGTGGGGTGGGTGACAGGCTGGGGTGTGTGGGGTGGACAGGGCGCGATGGGTGGGTGGTGGGCTGCGGGGTGTGTGAGGTGGGCGGGGTGTGGTGGACAGGTGGGGGGCTGTGGGTTGGGCGGGTACAGGCTGGACTGAGGGACCCCTCGAGTGCACAATATATTGTGCACCGGGCTCTTAGTTATTAATATTTCCAATGTACTCTTCAAGCATGTCTCCCCTCAGTGGTATCTATTCTGTATGCTGAATTTGTGTGGAACATTTCCATGCATTTCCTTCTACTTTGTTATGTATGTATATGAACCTAAGCAATATAGTTTCATTTTGCTTTAGGCTGTTTTTAAACTGTGTAAATAGTAACATGCTTTTTGTAGTCTTCTTCCCTTTGCTTTAATTGATTAGTGTTTTATTCATTTATGTAGATTTTTATTCATTTTTACTGCTATATGGTATTCTATTGAATAATATACCATATCAAGGGCTCAATGTTCTATTGATAGACCTTTAGGGTATTTTCCAGCAAGGTTGCTTTGAACATTCATATGTGTACTTCCTGGTGCTAACAAAGAGGATCCTTCCTTAGGCTGTCTCCTTCCGAGTGGAATTGTAAGAGGGTGGGATTTACATGTTAACATTTAGCAAATAATGCCAAATTACCAAAGGGTCGTACCTCTTTATACTCCCATCAGCAATCGACAAGAGCTCCTTTTTTCCATATCCTTGCCAGCTCTTGATGACACAGTTTATTTTTTTCCCAGTTTTTATGGATGTGGCGTGATATCGCCTTATAGTTTTAATGTTCTTCCCTGTTGACCTTTTTTCCTGTCTTGATTAACATTCAGGTACCTGTGGAACGCTCAGTTATATGTGCTATTCACTTCTTCTGTTAAAATCTCACTGATTTATTAGAGCTATGTATATATTCTAGATACAAGAGTTTTTCTGTAATATGCACTTCCATTATCTTTGCTGAACTGGAGGCTTATCTTTTCATTTTTATGATGTCTTTGAGTGAAAAGATTATTATTTTTTAAACTTTATTGTTCAGAGTATTACATATGTTCCCTTTTTAGAAAATGATATGGAACGTTTGATGAATTTGCACATTATCCTTGTGCAGGGGCCATGCTAATCTCTGTATCATTCTAACTTTCTTATATGTGCTGCCAAAGCAGGCACAAAAGATTGTTTTAAAAATATAAAGATTGATACCTTTTTTCTTATTTATTTATTATAAGGTACTAGAGGCCCAGTGCATAAAAATTTGTGCACTCGGGTGGGGGGCCCTCAGCCCGGCCTGTGCCCTCTTGCAGTCTGGGACCCCACAGGGGATGTCCCCCTGCTGGCTTAGTTCTGGTCCCTGGGGGATCAGGCCTAAGCTGGCAGTCAGACATCCCTGTGGCAGCCCAGGAACCCTTGGGGGATGTCCACTTTCCAGCGGGGAGCAGGTCTGAGCTGCAGTCGGATATCCTTAGCACTGCTGAGGAGGTGGGAGAGTCTCCCACCATCACCGCTGTGCTGGTAGCCATCAGCCTTAGAGCTTGTGGCTGAGCAGAGCTCCCACTGTGGGAGCACATTGACCACAAGGGAGCAGGTCCTGCATTGAGAATCTGCCTCCTGGTGGTCAGTGTATGTCATAGTGACCAGTCTTTCCCAGTCATTCTGCTGTTAGGGTCAATTTGCATATTACCCTTTTATTATATAGGATAATTTACATATGTTTTAAAAATGCATTTTTTATTCTTCTATATATAGCATAGGTAAGTTATCTTGTTTAAGAAACCTTTTCAGATCTAAAGTGATAAAAGGTATCATCCTTTCATATCTCATAAACTATTAAAGTTTTATTTTTGCATTTAGTTTTTCAAGACTTTCTTTTCAATGGTTATTTTATGAAGTCTTTAATTACATTGCAAAGTTGAGCAAAACACTTAACTTCCCTAGGTCTCAAATTTCTTTCACATTTAGTTAGAGTTTGAAGTAGTTGTCCTCTAAGAATTCTGCTGTAGCAGCTTCAAAACTTAATCATTTTAGGCCTGGGATATACAGAAGGCTTTTAGTGGAACTGCTTGACTCCAGGGTCTCCTTCTGATGAAACTTGCACCTAGATTTACTTTTCTAAAGAACTGCCAACGTCATTGCAGGACTTCTCAGACTTTGTCCTTGAAACTACAAGGGTAACAATCACATTCATTTTCACTCCTCTGTGTCCTGCGGATCCCAGCACACACCTGGCCTCTGTTTGGCCTTCAAATGTGCGATGGGACACATGTGTGAAGGCACAGCTGGTTCCCTTTGTTGCTCAGTTGCATTTGTAATTAGTCCCTTACATCAAACCTCCTCCCGCCCCCCCCATGACCACCCCTGCTTGTCCGGCTGCGCTTTTCTAGCCTCTTTCCTCTTCTTTTGTTTCTTTGTACTTTGTGCATTTAAATTCTTGTCTATTTGAATTCCTGGGGAAAGAAGAATCAAGGCCCGCCCCTCTTCATGATCTTTTATACAGTTTGAGCATTTTATCATGAGCAAGGATTAATTTTAAAACAATTATTTCAAAGTCCTCTTTCTTCCAAGGCCCAGGCAAATCTCACCTCTCACATGAAGCATTTCTGACCACTCTACCCAGGATAAGCTCTCCTCTGACTTCCAGTTGCCTTTTTCTGGATCATTTATGGTTTACATTTTAAACATTTTATCTAAATACTCCTAGATTTTAAGCTCCTTTAAGAGTGCATTGGCTTTTGTTTCTCTCCTAAGCCTGAACCCCAGTAGGCAGCAGAGTGGTTTTTCAATGTATAGCAGCTGCTTTATTTTTATTTTACTTTTTAAAAATAACTTTCTGTTGGAAAGTATTATGTATGTCCCATCCCCCCCCCCCCCAATGACCCCTTCTATCCTTCCCCCGTGCCTCCCAGGCCTTCGCTACCCTATTGTCTGTGTCCATGGGTTATGCATATATGCATTCAAGTTCTTTGGTTGATCTCTTTCCACCCACCCACACACTCTTACCTTCCCTCTGAGATTGGACAGACTGTTCCATGCTTCTATGTATCTGGACCTATTTTGTTCAGCTCAGTCTTTCTTGATGATGATTATTTTTTATTGGAGATGGCATAGGCTGAGTGGAAATTTGGAGTGTGAGGACATTGGGAATAGTGACATTGCTAGAACATATAAGAGTTTAGAATTAAGAGCTAATTTGTAGTGAGAAAAATTGAGCTCTATTTAAGTCATGTTGATTTTTTGAGACAATATTGGGCATATCTCTTAAGCAAATTGGGAAACAATAAACTGAGTTTTATGAAAAGATGAAATTCGAGGTGTTGATTAGGGCATTGTCTGTTGGAAGATGACCATCATATTCATGATATGAGCAGTGTGTTTTAGTTAGAAATGTTACCTCTGTCCCTCCCTGCCCCCCAGTTTTGATTCTACTGGTCACTTATCTAGCTAGCTGGATGACTAGAAAGTTAATCTTTTAGGGCCCAGTTTTCTCATCTGAAAAAGAAGGATAATTAAACTTATACATCAGAGTTTTTGAAAGGATTAAATTTGCCAACCTATATGAAGTATCTAGTTCAAAGGTGGGCTCATGTTGGGCAATTAATAAAATGTTGTTATTAACAGTATGTTTTATCTGCATATTACCCATTATTATCTGCATATTTCCCATTATTCCATTACAAATCAGAACTAATGTGCCAACCATCATCTTTTTACATAAAAGTAGATCAAATTAAAGAATTTAAACAACTTCTTTTCTAGTCATGAAGTATTTTTCTTCTCCTATTGGAAATTCCTATATCTTATTTCATTTTTCTTTATTATGTGGTAACAGTGACAGCAATCCACCAAACAAATTCAATAATAGCAGGTATTTATTAAACACCCTTCCTTCGGGCTCTTGAAGGATACAACTTTCAGAATTTCCTATAGGTTCCATGGGCTGCATTTACAGGGAAAGAGTCCCACAGCTCCTATAGCCCAGCCTTGACATGGTACCATATGCTGTGAGGAGACTACAGAAGAAATCAAAGTCATGTATTTCTCCCCAAAGATTCCATTGTGGAACAGTCAGTGCCTCTAAAACAACATTTAAAATGGATATTTAATTTAGTCTGGTCAGAGGGAGTATTTATTAAGGCAAGGTGAGTTATGAGGAAAAATCCAGAGGCTTACCAGAAAGAAGCAGTTGTGCTTAACCCTTAGGAGGAGCGTCTCGTAACAGTCAAGTGAGCCCAGAGGTGGATGTACATCGGCAGGTGGAACACACAAGACCTCTGATTGCATCCGCCTTCTCTGCTCCGTGTGGCTTATCTTCTGCCTTCATGTCATGTGCCCTCAGTCAGTTCACAGTTTCTTTCTTAGAAAGGGCTCAGCAGATGAAAACCAATACTCAATAGAATGAAAACTTTACTGATTGATAGATGGGAAAATTCCTTTTTAAAAAAAATTAAGGTAAAGGTTTCTAGGCAGATATATAGAGATCATTTGGGTCTTATAGGTTTTGTTATAGTAACACAATATTTCATATCTTGTGATTTAGGTTTTAAAACTCAATAGAACCAAATACAAAATATTTTTTCTTTAGTCTTTATTCTTTCAGGAATTCCTATTGGGTAGGAATGTTGGCACACATAAAATGGGTTGAGGGGGTACAAAGAGAGCTAATAAACTCACATGAAATCTGCTTTAAATAGTGGCAGTGCTAACGTACAGATAGGGTGTATTTCAAAGGTGTGCTTATACACTGAATATTTTTAGACATCAAACAGAATTATCACATAGAAATAGTCTTATCTCATGATGGATGGCTTCTAAATGTAAATGTCTAAATCTTTTTGACCCATTTCCTACAAATAAAATACTATTACTACTCTAATGAAAAATTCAGTGCCCTGTATCTATGAAAAGAGAAACCCTAAATTGTGACCAGGAATGTACCACACCCCTTCTGCCAGAGAATTAGGCATCTCCTGCATGATGCTCAGGCTAAAGCAGGTACCATCTCAGAGGTCTGGTTTTTCTTGATCTGGACCTGAAACTGGTGAGAGAATGAGAGAGCCAAGGCATCTGATACACAGGCGCTAATAACTGTCAAATATCTTTATTTATTATAAACTACTTCTCTTGATTTAAATTTAAGTGAAGGAAAGTCTAGAACTGCTCAATTGTCCACACTGTGTCCTGCTCTGAGAACCAACATGTGTAGTTTACTTATAAGTCAGATGTCAGTAAGTGAGGAGTGATAGCTGAACTGTATTCCTCTGTACTGAGGTCATTTTTGCCAGATATTTTTTTCTATGTATTTTAGATCGTGAAGATGCCCACTGTTAGGTGATGGGAATTACCAATTCATTCATTCATTTATGCACGCATGCATCATCAACCAACAATGTACTGAATAACTAGTACAAGCCAGGTCCTTTGAATTCAGTCCTGAACAACAACAAGGACAAAAGACAAAAGGCGTGCTCTTGTAGGGTTCACATTCAAGTGGCAGGAAGCAGACAATTAACAATAAACATAATGCTTATTTTAGAATGTTAGACAAGAATAATAGAAAAAAATAGAATCAGGTTATTGAAGTATTGTTTTTTGATAGATTTCTGGCATAGAAGGCATAGGATTTTTAAATTTTATTTTAAAAAAATTAGACCTTCACTTGAAATGTTATAGCTTTAGGACTTGACAAACTCTAGGAGAGGTATGTTTTATTTTCACTGCTATGCCATTCTTTTATCCTTTCTGTTTTAACCGCAGTCTATATATGCCTCAGATACTGTATCTACATTATTGCATTATAGCTACTTATGTTTTTTCATTTCCCACTTGACTCTGAACTGTAACATAAGGCATGTTTCTTATGAATGTATATCCCTGTAATAATAATTCTAGTAATAATAATAGTAATTATATGTCTAATTGAATGCTTTCTCTGTTACTGAGCCCAATGTAGAAAGTGATATCATACTTTATAGACTATGCACTCAGACCACAGAAGTACCATGGGTAGAGCTGGTAATTGAACAGAGGTCTGTTAACACCAGACTCTGTGCTCCCTGGGGGCCTAACCCAGTGCCTGGCATTTGGTAGGCATCCAAGAAATGGTAGAGTGAAATGGAAATCAAGTAAGCTGCAGTATTGCAAAACTGATTGCTCTCAGAAATGTGTCTCCAGGTGCCTGCAAGATACACCCTCCTCTAGTTTTAAATTGTTTCACTTCATAGCCTGGCTGGCCCAGGAGGTGATTATTTGGAAATTCTTGAAGTAACACTTCCCTTATTTTTCTTCACTTCCTGCCTCCTGTTTCCATACATCTCATAGATGGCGAACACAATAGAATCAGAATTACTGCTTACTTCTGCTAACCTCACAACCCTATAGTTCGAAGGTGAAGCTACTTTGTTCTATAATGTCTGTTGTATTAATGCCATAATCTAACTTATAGGTGGAATCTAATAAACAAAATAAACTGAGGAACAAAATAGGAATGGGGCATGGAAACATGGAACAGACTGACAGCTGTCAGAGGGGTGAGATGGAGGGGGACACTGGAGGAAAGAAGGTGAAGAGATTAGCCAAAGAACATATATGCATAACCCGTGGACACAGACAACATTGTGGTGATGGCCAGAGGGAGGGGGGAGGGCCCTGCACGGAGGTGGGCGAAGTGGAGGAATGAAGACATCTGGAATAGTGTCAATAATAAAAATAAAACTAAAAAAAGAGGAATTCCCATAGATTGTCTTTTACCTTGTGTCTTAGTAATGCCTGCTTCAGTGGGTTCTCTCAGGATGCAGGCATTTTGAAGGCAGTGAGAACCAAGAGCATGTTTGGCTCCCCCCTGTTTTCCACCTGCCTCTGCCTACTTGTCAGAGAAGTTCTGTGTGGCAGAGGTGAGTCTCTGTGGGGGCTTCTGGGGTGTGACCATCTGCTTGCTCTGATGAAAGTCAGCCCCTTCTTTCCAGGAAAGGATCTGCAGGCCACAGGAGGAACTTCAGCTCTCTGCTTCCCACTGAGTCATCTGTTGGAAAGGATAAATGAGCGCATCCCTCAAAGACAAAGAAACACAAAGAATGGTGAAGTTTTCCATAAGGACACAAGCTAGGAACACAGCACACCGGGCACACCTTTGGTAATGCGGTAAGGGCTTTAATGGCAAGGCGGAAGAGGATGTTAGATCATCCTTGCAGTATGTCCCTAGAAGAATGTGCTCGCTGCCTCAGGATTCTTTGCAGTTCAGCTTGAGAGAATTAAAAACTTCAGTCGGTTTAAATAGACATTGATAAATCAACATTGTTCTATCCTTAACTCAAGAGCATGGTGATTCAATGGCCAGTAGAATGCTACTACATAGTCTTCTAACTTTAATTTTTTAAGAAAAAGGTAAGTTGATTCTATAAGCATCCCTTCTTCAGATAAGTAAATGTTGGTATGAGATGTGTGGCTCATGTAAATGAACAGAAACAGAAAGGAAGATGGATACATACAGAACTGCTAGAATAGCGAATGCCCATTATCAAGTCCTTGCTGTCCTTCTCGTGTAACAGGCAACAAATCATACATTTCCCCTCCTGTGTTTCCATAAAGATTGTTGCCAATGCTTTTGTTTTCTTCTGAATTATTTTACGTTTCTGACTCAAACTAAATTTGAATGCATAATTGACAAAGGATATAAACTTCGTGAAAATTCTAGACTGGTTCTAGTTATAGTAATACGTATACTAATAGTAACAGATTAATCTGTTAAAGACAGGAAATCTTATATCTGGAGGCTTGACCCTTTTTCAGTCTACAAGTGCCCACATTGAAATCCAAATTCAATTAGTTTATATTAGACAAGTCTTAAAGTTAATTTCTATAAGCATGTATGGAATATATGAGTCAAAACATCTAAACTAATAAAAGAGAAATATTAAAATTAACCGTTTCTCCGAGACAGGGTAAGCCACGCCCACCAGCCAATCAGAGCGGCTGTATGCAAATTAGCCCAGCCAACATGGCGGCCGCCACTC
>PVJC01026517.1:0-23947 GCA_004026665.1 Murina feae
ATCCAAGTCTGTGTAAGAAAGAAATAATAAAACAGAGAAAAGCAAATTCTCCAGAGTCACTGGTCAAGTCAGAAAATAGGATATGGATGAGGATGAAAAAGGGTCTGAGAATAGGTCACTTGAACTGTGAATTGACCCAAGGAGCTGTAATTCTACCTTTTATGTCTCCCTCTTCCAGACAGTCTATGTTTAGCTTAAAGGAGCAATTTTGTATTTTGCCATATATATTACAGGAACACAGAAGTCCAGGCATTTACATGTTTACTTCATTGTCCCAAGTGACTTTTCTTTAGCAAAGTTCAACTGCTTCCTTTTAATCTTCTGAATAGTTAGCCTGAGGACATATATAATAGACACATGTTCTATAGAAGGCTCACAAATAGAACAGATCTTAAATCATTAACAGAGCATTTTCATTCATATCTAGGATATTTTAACAAGTGTATAAAATGAACTACATTTTTCATATATATTTTTCCAATCATTGCCCCCATGTGATTGTGTTTTGAAAAGTTACAATCTTATTGAGAATGCTTCCAGCTACAAGAAATGGCAATCTCAACTAAAATTGACTTAAATTATAAGGACAGTTATCTCATATATCAGGAAGTCCAGAGGCAGAGTGGGTTTAATTAATGTTAATTTAATCAAAGTGAAAAGTCAATATAAAGATATGTACCAAAATAAGATAAAAACAGTATGTGGTTATAGATGTCGAGGTCTCATGTGCTTTCCAACTCTACAAACTGCCATATCTAATGTTGGTTTCATTCTCTGATCAGTGATGGCTTCAGTGTTTTTGTTCCCTAGGACCATTTAGTATCACATACAGATTCATACCCGCTGAAAAAGCACAGGGAGCTAGCTCACTTCCTCTTGCAGCTTTCTTCAAAATGAAGATAATTTTCTTAAAACCCCCATGAGATTTTCATTGTGGCTCTTTGTCTAGAACTGTTGCATGCCTACTCAAACCAACCACTAGCAATGAGAATGGGATACACCTAAAGCAAGCAAAGCAATTCCAGAAGTTGTTGGTTTACACGGTAAGATAAGAAAAGAGCCAAACAAAATCATATAAGGTACCAAAGCAGAAATGGATGCCGATAGGTGTCCATAACAAGGCACAATGATGTTATAACTTTTAAAGAATTTATTTTTCTTTCTAATCTTAAAAATTATTACTTTGATGACAATATAAAATATTTTCATGCTGACATACCATAATTTATTAACCTTTTTCCTTATTCATTATTTTAGTTTGATAAATTTATAAAATAAAATGTGAGATGAAGGTATTTTCTAAACTCTTAAATTTATGCATTAGTAATTATAATTAATCTCTGGTAGCATTTAGTTTTTTATTTTAACTTGGGCTCCCATACTTCAAAGTAAGTTTCCTTTTGGAAAATCTGAGAGTTTTTTGGGTTTTTTGTGGTTTTTTTTTTGTGTGTGTGTGTTGTTATTTTTTTTTGGTATTTTTTAAAATTGACAACAAAAACAAGTTCCTTCATTTATTGAGTGTCTATTATTTGTCATATTTTCTTTTATAATAATTAACCCTAGTGAAATCATATCATTTTCCCCAGTTTACAGAGATTAGCATAAGTGGATTAAAGTAGTGAAAATGAACATCTACTCTGTGTTCTGGCATGAATATTCATAGCATTCCACTTAGCTAAATTGTCCAGAATAGTAGCTACTCAACTAGTAGTTGTTGAGTCTGTGGATGAACACATTTTAAGCTCAAATTAGTGTTTTGGTTTCCCAGGATCATTAAAATGTCATTTTAACATCACCCCATATATTCTCTACCAATTAAGGTAGATGGGCCATTTAGTAGAATAGAGTCTGTTCAGTTTAAATTGATTCACTTGAGTGTATTTGGGTTGTTGTAATAGGCAAAAGTATGGCCTTCCCTAGAGCTTTAAGTAATATTTCTAGGTTTCCCCAATCACTCTACCTGAAGTGTAGCTATTTAAGTAGGAGAAAAGGAAAAAGAACCTCTCTACAGGAAAGTCATATCATCAGGTAGAGTTTATTAGCAGCATGGAACTTGCAATAAGAGAATGACTAACTTTGGTGATCTTTCTTATGAATCACAATTGGAAGACATGGGATTGATTAGAAACCTTTCCATCCTTCCAACTTTGTTATGTAGAATAGGGGATTAAACCCACACAAGAGGAATCCACCATCTTTGATGCAGTTAGATTCCAGTTCCCTTTGGAAGCAGGCAGGCAACAAATGAACCACCTTCTATCTCTCCTGCTCACTGACATACGTGCTGTCAGGATTTGGAGTGTGGTGTGAGTTTGTGTGTGTCTATGTGTGTGCATGTGAGCACATGTGTGGGGTACTATCATTTTGCTTTCATGTGCTAATGGTTATGTTATAACAACCCAGTGAGTTCTGTTTGCCAACTGCTTCCTGAAATCCCCATACTCATCTGAGAACTATTGTCAGTAGATATGAGATACCATGGTGCAGTTATTTCCAGAGGTGATAGAATGGCAGATTCTTCATACTCTTGATCTCCTTTCCCTTTTAGGCAAGTCAGGTATCTACCATCAAGTCACTCACTCATACATCTACTTGAATGCTTAGGAATTAAAAAGGCAGTTGCGAAGTGTAAAGAGAGTAACACATTATAATCCTAGTACAATTTGGGTATAAAAAAACTTTGTTTATATCACTTTAATCTTAACAATAATATTTTAAGTAGGTTTTATTCTAATTCTAGAGAAAGGAAACAGTATCTGAAACAATGAAGTCAATTTTAGAGATAGAAAGCAATATTTGGGGTCATAATGGAAGGAAAAAAAAAACTAGAGAATTTTATAAAATAAAAATCTAATTAATGGGCTTGTCATATAACCTCTCAGCGAATTTATACAACTGTTACTCCTTCTAATAGATGTACAGCATCCAGATGACAGATGATTATGTATTTTGGTCTTATGGTAAACACGCATTTGAAAAACTTCATTTAGTTCAGGTAGCCGTATTTATGAATCATTTACAGACTTCTGTACAGAGAAAGATGCTTAAGGAATGAAGAGTTCACAAATTGTAGAACAAAAAATGTGTAAACTGTAATAAAATACCTTAATTCAAAGAGAATTGGATGCCAAATAACAGAAGAGTTAATTTCCTTACCAAAGATCACCTACATTTCCATGACATCAAACAATAATGACAAAATAATCATCGGAAGAATGTTCTCATAAGGAGTTAACATCTCAGGTCACTTTTAACTGAAAGAAACTGCCTCCAGGATTTAAGTAATAATCTACTGCTGGAGTGAAAAAAATTCTCTAGAGAAAACAACCATGTTCTATGAAGTTATAAGGAAGATGATATGGGAACTTTACATGAGAAGATTACACGTTACAGGGAGGCCAATTACAGGTTCCTATCTGAAAGAATTTTAAAGAAATTCAAAATGTCTGATAACAAAAGAGAAAAGAAAGAAAACTAATACTCTTTTCCTAAAAAAGGATTCTATCAAACCGTTGTTATGTGATAAACTCATGTCCTAACCATCTCAAAAGGGAGCATTAATGCTCAGGCACATTAGTTTTGCTTTAGGTTACAAATAATGTGTCAGAAATGAAAGTTCACCCAAGTCTGTCTGGCTCCCAGCTTGTGTCCTTGATTTTCAACCATTGGTTCCCAAAAGGCATTTCCATGAAAATTATTCAGATATTTGTCATGAGCGTATTAAAGGGAACCTCACATTGGAAAGGAGGCTGGTCTTCATAAGCTCTTAGATCTCTTCAGTCTTTCAGCTTCTTTGATTTTGTGTATTTGTAATACTCAGGTAAAGCTAAGGATACAAATTGGTGCTTAAAATTTAGCTTTCACTTACCGTGGTCTTCTCTGTGGATGACTAGCATTTGGCTCCATTAAAGTTTTATACACCATGGGGGAAATGTTAGAAATTGCTCCCTCCAACTTATTATAACATGTTTCTGGGCAGCTAAGCCGTATGTCAAATCCAGAGTGGTTTGCTTGGTGTGGAGATAATTACTCTAGGGTTAATTACAGAATCCTTGCAGCTTTATTATTCGAGTTCCTCAGAGACAATCTTTTTTTATGCACTATGCAAGGCTGACTACATATAAATGTACAGCTTTGTTTGAAGGCACGAGTTCATATAATTGGAAAAAAACACCACACAAAACAACCGTACTATCTCCCCTCACATCCCTCATTACTGTGGATATACAGTAACATGTGTTAGACTTTTCCTAGATTTATCATGGGCTGGTTGGTTAAATCATTTAGACATCAGAGGTTAATATCTGCAGCATGAGATTCCTCAAACTTTGAACTTCTCCCTCTGAAACATCTAATAGTATTGAACGTTCCTGTTTTAAAACTCCTTCCTGCATCTACATTATCCTCCTGAAAATTACCAATTAGAATGGTTTTCATCTTTGCTTCCAGTAACAGAAAATTCAAATGGAGTTCAATCAGGAGGGCATTTTTTTTGATCATGTAATTGTCCAGTTATAAGAGATACAGAGATAGGAACAAAACCAGCAGCAAGTACTTCAGGTGTCAGTTCCACTTCCCTAGTTTCTCCTTGTTTCATCCTTCTTGGTGCCGACTTTATCATCAGAGTGGCTCATTATGGCCATAAGATGCCTACTGACCACAGCTGGAGCAACATGTGTCCTGGGCCATGTCCAGTGGGAGGAAAGGAGAGCCTTTGCATGCCGTATGAGTCCATTTTCAGGCTTCATGGGGCCAGCTTAGGTTGCTGGCCCAAGAAGACTTTATAGAGAAGGGCCTCTGTCGGGTTAGAATAGTTTAGAATGTTTGGAATTGATTTACAAACCTGGAGATGGATTGAGTTTCCATTCTGTTGTGTGAAGAGGCCTGAGTGGATACTTGAACATCACTGACATCTTATGGGGAAGAAAATGCAATAGGTACTGCATCGGCAGCCCACACTTTCCTCTCCGCAAGGTGACCCCTGTCCTGATTCAGTTCTCTAAGGGCCTTTCTCCTCACGGCCACTGACTTCAATGTTGATGTTCCGAAAGTTCTGTCCTTTGACTTCTGTGTTCAAACGACAGGTTACATGTGGGTTATTATAATGTAGAATAGACATACATATCATAGATGCTTATGGTATGCCGTGTCTAAGGGAACAAACTGTGGAGCCAAGCAACCAAAATTTGAATCCCAATTTAACCACTTGGTGCTTGAGTCATCTTAAGCAATTCCTTGATTTCCTGTGTTTCATTGTCTTCAAATAGGAAACAGGGATGACAGTAGTCTCTACCTTGTAAGACAAAGGAGTTTATAGGGATTAAATTAAAAAAAAATAAGAAAAGTGCTTAGAACAGTGTCTGGTCTGTCTTTTTCAACTTCAAGAAAGGTTGATATGACCAAAGGAAGGAGAGAAAAACAAAGCCATTATGCCCTATTTATTTACGGCCTGTTACAGGTTCAGAATGACAACAATGATAAACGTTTTAAGAAAGAACCTGTGTTCATTCATGCACACTCCTTTTAAAGGAGAGAATCATGAGCCCTGGCTGGGTAGCTTACTTGGTTAAAGTGTTATCTCCATACTCCAAGTTTGTTTGAAGGTACAATCCCCAGTAAGGGCACAGATAAGAATCGACCAATGCATGCATAAATAAGTGAAACAACTCTCTGAATGAATGAATGAATGAATGAATGAATGAATAGAACTTTTTCTTTAATCTAAAAATAAAATAAATACATAAAATAGGGAATCAATGTTTACAGTGCTTATAGGATATGCTAGGCACTGCTAGGACATTTAGAATCCACCTTCTCCTGTAGTTTCCCCAACCACACGAACAGCAGCATTACCATTCTTTTTCAAAGATCCAAGGTTCAGAGGACATAAGTATGTTGCACAAGGTCAGAAAATGGCAAAGCTGGGATTTCAGATTTGATTAATCTAACTTTGCTTACTTTAACCCATTGCTTCTACTACTACTAAGATTGGGTTCTACAAATTATTTCATAGTTTATGAATGACCCTAAGCTTTTACATTCTGTTATATTTCTCAGCAGATAGCAGCAACCACACTGAGCACTTGTTGAATTGACAAATAACTTAATAGGCAGATACAAGTTTTTAAGTCTATGCTGTCTTTCCTTCTGTAATACTCATATCTTTGGGCTTTCCTTTAGAGAAATGTCAGGAAGAATCTAGATAAATAGACAGATAGATAGATGATAGATATATAGATAGATAGATAGATAGATAGATAGATAGATAGATATAGATAGATAATCAAGGTTTCTTGATTAATCCCTGGAAGAAATGAGCCATGCATCCATTTTTATGAGTCCTGGTCCAGAATGTTTACACTTAAACTGTGACCCCCTTTTAACATATATCTGATTTTATCACTGTGTCATATTATTTGGTTTTCATTTGTAAAGCAGGATAAAATTTTTAAAAAATTCAAATTATAATAAAATAATAAAGTGTGTGTGTGTTTTAAAATGGAATAAAAATCTTACAGTTTCTTGTAGCACTTTAGCTTTTCTTTAAAAAAAAAGAATAGTTTTTTCCCCTTTTGTTACTATTAGTAAACATTCACTTTTGAGGGCTATGCGTATTATTCAGATTTAGAGATCAATTTAAAGCAGGACAAAAACTTTAGCTATCTAATGGGACCAGGAAGATGGGCTTTCAAATAAGATTTGTGGTTGTTGTTGTTGTTTTAAATTAATGTACAATATATAGAAAAATTGAAAGAGCAAAGCAATTTTGATTTTCACAGTAAGAAAATAAATACTGACTCAGCTGCTGCAGCTTTCTTTGGAAACTGTGCAAGGAACACTCCAGAAAAACAAAGTTAGGGATGTCATGTAGCCCTTCCATGTTTAATTATTATGTATCTGTTTAAGCAGAGCAACTCAGATGATTAGTTAATATAATTTCTATTGCAAATATTTAGTAAATGACTTTCAAGCATTAAGCACTGTGATAATGCTCAAAATGTGGTATAAGTCTGAATTCTTATTCTCAATAACCCAATTCCTATGAATTTCACAGTACAGTTTATGGAGGTAGTTGTTATTGTTACTTTTATTTGCATGGACACATGCTGATATTCATAACAGTCTTATGAGCTAGGCCAGTGGGTATTATTTTACTTTCATTTTATAAATGAGAAAATGGAGATGTAACCCTGTCAAGGGACTTGTCCTAACTCATGTTAGTTAAAAGATTCCAAGAATTGAACTTCAAATACCTAAAACATGAACAGTGGATTTACTGCCACAGGATGACTCAGATCATTGGTAATGAGGGAGTGAACGTCACTTCTCTATTTCTTATTTTATAAAACTGGAACTTCAATCTACCTGTTAATGATCTAAAACTAAAAAGCAAAGTGCAATTTTAACACTGGATAGTTTTGACTATAAAGTACATTATTGTGGTATTGGAGTCATTTTGTACATAGTTACTATACTGGATTGCATGCCTGGGTTGTGTTTTATTTGTATTTTTTTAACCTCCCTGAAAAACAAAGATACAAAACTTCTGGTGTTTTGCCATATGATGCTTACTCGTTAGCAATGTGTTCTGCTGAATTGTATGTATCTGCCTCTAAGAGGGTGGTTTATTACAGTGGTTAGAAGAAAAAAAAAAGCTCTGGTGTCAGGCTGCCTGAGATTAAATCCTGCCTCTACCGATGGTAAACATGGTGACCTTGGGCAAGTTTTTACTCCCCCAGAGACTTAGTTTCCTCATCAAAAGTGCGGCTGAATGTAATAATGTCATAGTGACACATGGTGCTGATTAAATGATAACATGTTCTTAACATACTCACACCCCAGCTTCAATTAGAACAAAATTTCTTTTACTTCCTCCTGTTTCTTTTTCATCTTATAAATGATCCTCAACATTACTGCATGAGAAAACCTTCTTGGAAACTTGGATAAAATTTACATTCACGGGCCCTGCCTCCCCGGTATCTGTACCCTGTAGGTGTGAAGTGGGCCAAATGATTTGCATTTTTCATGAATGTTTCTGGCTGACTTTGCTGTAAGGGGTCCACCATACACCTTTTGAGTAGCTCAGCCCTGGGTACTTGCATACATATTTCCTTTTGCAGTCCCCCCATCGCTTCCACTTTCTGTCCCCACGTCCTGGTCAGAAGCCAACACTCTTGTTTCCTTCATACCCTGAAGACCACCCACGGGATGACAGCGAATCTTCCAATCATCTAGTCATATCCACTTTTCAACCCTGAGCTGCACCCTCACTAAATCATTAAGTCCCTAGAAGCCAGAGGCAATCCAACCTTGTCCAATAAGCCACAAACCTCTCCACCTTCCTGGAAGGTGCCTTGAAATGACAAAGGAAACCTGAGAAGCAACATTCTCAGCATAACTCTCAGTGGGCAGACTTCCCTGCCATATTCTGGGAGCTAAAGACTCCTGAGGGTTCCTTCTCTAGAAGAAAAGGGATAGCAGAAAAGGAACAAGAAAAGTGATGAAGTTCATACTATAATTACGTGGATAGGAAGTTAGAGCTGGGCACTCATATGCCAGACATACCTCATGGAAAGTCTAAGTGCGCATGGCAGTTTGGGCTTGAGGTAACAAAGTTAAAAAATAAATAACTGAGCTACTCTAGCTCCCTGCTTTTTGAAAGGATACTGGTAATGAAAACAGCCCTTGCTTATCCAGTGCTAAGTGTCAAACGTGATGGCAAAGGTCTGCTGCCCATTTTGCGTTGTCAGTTTCTATACATAGAAATACTTAGGCAGATGTAGAGATAGACAGATCTCAGCCTGTCTTCTTCCCCAGCTTTATAAAAAGGACATGCAGTTGTCACCTCAGCTTCTTTCTCTGCCTCTCCCTTTCTGGCCAGAAAAGACCCCAGGATATCAATTTTAGTGGTGCTAACCTGCCTGAAAGAGAAAAGAGAAATTATTTAGTCAAGAGGATAAGTTGACCTGTATAATACAGCCCACTCACCAAAGTAGAGGGAGGGGCTTTGAAAAGAAGAAGGGAGCTCAGATAGGGTGAGTAGAGCAGGTTTTACCTAGGTTGTGTGTGGTGGTGGCAGTGGCAGTCCTTAGGCCCAATCTATGCGTTCACATGCTCAGAGGTGATACAGCATAGACACTAGCCTGTGGCTAAGAGCACAGACTCTGGGTCAGAGTCTGGAGGCTTACATGTCAGCTGCCTCACTTACTGATTGTGTGAACCATTGGAGTTACTTGGATTCAGAATGTCTCTCTTGTCGTTCCTACATTGTTTTCTCTATAAATGAGGCTGGGGGTGTCATCACTTAGTTCAGACTGACACCAAGAGTAAAGGATTCTAATATATAGAGAGTGCTTAGAATGAAGCCTGGCACACAGTGACCGCTGTTTAAATATTCGCTGTTGCCCTAGCCAGTTTGACTCAGTGGCCTGTGAAGTGAAAGTCCCAGGTTCGATTCTGTTCAAGGGCACATGCCCAGATTGTGGGCTCGATCCCCAGTGGGGGGTTTGCAGGAAGCAGCCTGTCAATGATTCTCTCTCATCATTGATGTTTCTATCTCTCTCCCTCTTCCTTCCTCTCTGAAAGCAATGAAAATACATTGAAATAAATAAATAAAAAGAAATAAATATGTGCTCTCATTTTCATGTGTGTCTCCTTCCTTAGGTAGTGAGCTCCACAGGGCGAGACCTTCAGTTTCTAGAACAGGACCTGGCTCTAAGTTGAATTAGCTGATTAGATGAATAGGCACCATATTTCATCCTCTCTCACCAAACCCATGCTACTCAAAACGATAACAGGAATAGTTGCTGACTAGTTCTGGGTATGTTGGGAAAGCCAGCAGCTGGTGTGCTTCTCCTTTCAGAAATTAGGGAGGAAGGTTGGTTCATTTTTGTGTGTGTGTGTGTGTGTGTGTGTGTGTGTGTGTTTTCCAGTTTGACCCACCCAGAGCCTCAGCCATGTCCAAAAAAAGAAATGGGGATAAAGAGTGATAGAAGGAATAAATAGAAGAGGTAAGACAGAGAAGAATGTCAAGATAAAAAAATATGTATTTAATGTCACTGTTGTCTGCCCTGCTCCAGACATTTTCTCCTTTAACATGGGGATTTTTGCTCTTTGGAACTTTACCTCATTTGAAGTACTTTTATTCCTTTAAGTAATCAGTGTACAAGGAAACCCATGTTCACGATGAGAGGAAAGGTACACAACCTTCATTTTAACATTTTTAGATTGCAGCAGAGGTGTTCTCTAGTAGTAGTTACCTTGACGGCTACCTGGTGAGTATGTCTACCAATATTCTTGCAAATATCAGAATGAGTGTGATTAATAGGAAGGTATTGCAACTTATATTCTGTCACTGACCCAGAGTAAGCCCCTTTCCAACATCCTGAATTTCTGTTTCTTTTCTATTTATAGTAAGGGGACCTAACAACTAAATATCTATTTCCTAACAGGTTCTGATGACTGACTGACTGACTGAATGAATGAATGAATGAATGAATACATGCATGCATTTCTCCAGTCCAAGAAATTCACTCCATTCAAATTTCTGAAGCATTCTGGGCCAGGGGATTAATGGACTTCGGTTTTGGAAGTCAGAGAAGGAGGTTTGTTTCAATTTTATGACAACCAAGAGTTAAAGCCTGATGATGTATTTAAGGAAGCAGTTAAATCCTACCATTTAATCCTGTATCATGATTCTCAATTGCATACTTTACAAAGAAAATTCTCAACCATCCTTTCCTGGCAAAATTTTGCTAGGGAAAATCTATAACAAGGTCTGATTATTGGAAGCTTAGCATTTCTTCTCTGGCATACATTTTAAATATAATGAAGGCTTGAAGCTACTTTGACAATAGGTCTGATTTGACCCAACTGATTGAAAGGGTCAATGCAAGTTCATTCTTTCTCTCTCTCTGAGGGAAATTTTAAGAAAAATGAGCCCTCTGTGCCTATATTAGGATATCTATGTGACTAGGAGACTCTTCACTCACAGCAACTGAGCAAGAGTTCTGCAGTGAGAGAATCCACACAGCCACACTGAAACCTTAATTACAACTCCTCCTTGACACTGAAATGTAACTCTTCCTTGATTCTCATCATGCAGTGATTGGAGGTCTGCCTGCTACCTCCGTAACTGACAGATACACATAAAATGTAGTCATACGATGTGCTGCATTTTATGGAAATAAAACATGGCCGATAAGCTCCACAGAGGCTCTGAAAAGATGCCATTGAATTTTATTTTGGGTAATGAATGCACTTGTATGTGTGAACGCAAAGAAACCCATGTGCATGCATGCCCACACACACAGCTTGAGAGGAGGAGTAGCCTGTATTTTAGTGGTTAGGTATCAATACAGGTTGCTCTGTGGGTTTTAACCTGATGACTACTGTTCAGTATTTCTGGTCATCTGAGTCCTTTTCTGCTTTATTTGTTGACTAGCAGCCCAGTGCACAAAAATTTGTGCACTGGGAGGGAGGGGGCATTCCTCAGCCCGGCCTGTGCCCTCTCGCAGACTGAGACCCCTCGGGGAGTTTCCACCTGCTGGCATGCCTGGCCAGCCTGGGTGAGGGGCAGAGGGTTGTTTTAGGCTGTCCACATCCCTTCAGGGTTCGGGTCTCTACTGGGATGCCTGGCTGGAAGCAGGTGTCTAGGATTTACTTAACTCCTATAATTGAAACTTTGTTGCCTTGTGTCCCCCCCCACACCCCATGGCAACCCAAGGTCCCAGCCAGGCAGGTATCTGGGGTTTGTTTATCTTCTATAATTGAAATTTTATAGCCTTGAGTAGAGCTCAGGGCCTGCAGGGCACTGGCTTCCTCCATTGTCCCGGGCAACTCCAGCTCTTTGGCCGCTGCCATCTTAGTTGAGTTAATTTGCATATTCGCTCCTGATTGGCTGGTGGGTGTGGCCTGGGGGTGTGGTTTGTGGGTGTAATGGAGTGGGAGTCAATTTGCATATTATTCTTTTTTTAGATTAGATGTTAGCTTTATGGAAGAAGGATATGAATGATTATATCTAGGGCAATTGAGAAAGTTTCCCACCATTGAGCATTTTAATTGAAGTTTAGCCCCAGATATAAATTCACACATGCAAACAAAGCCAGCAACCCAGATTAGGTTTTGAACAATTGGTCTGAAGCCAGGGAGCCTTGGATGAGCCAACATCTGCCACTTACTGTTGTGTGATCTTGGCTAAACTCTAAGCCTAGTTGAGACATTCATTTTCTCATCTGTAAAGTGAGGTTAGTGCTAATACATAGTTCAGATACTGAACATATGGAAGGCGGTAGTTGTTATCATTAGTTGATTCTACTTGCTTTAATTCTATTTCTAACCCCATCTACTCTATTAAGTATTCTATTCCTGCCCATTAAAATGGGCAGATATGTCTCAGTTTATAAATATGGTATTTATCTGAAGCCATTTTTGGATCAGCTTCCTGAAGATTTTCCCCCAGGTTAATGATAGTCAACTCATTTAAAAAATACATATATATATATATATATATATATATATATATATATATATATATTATTGACTTTTTACAGAGAGCAAGGGAGAGGGACAGAGAGTTAGAAACATCGATGAGAGAAGCAACGACAGCTGCCTCCTGCATGCTCCCTACTGGGGATGTGCCTACAACCAAGGTACATGCCCTTGACCGGAATTGAACCTGGGACCCTTCAGTCCACAGGCCTATGCTCTGTCCATTGAGCCAAATTGGTCAGGGCAGTGAACTCATTTTAAACACCTCTTCTTTGCCAGACCCATGTATTATCCCATTACTCTCCTTAGAAATTTCACAAAAGTTTCCAAAGGAACAACCAAGACTCTGCAAGGTTATTTTCCAAGGTCACACAGGGTACAGGCATGCCTTCTTTTTTTGTTTGTTTGTTTTTTTGTGGTGGTCTGCAACTGAATTCTCAGCACATTTGAGATAAGTCTGTGGTTTATGGCTGCACCATTTTGATTACTAAAATAAATTTGGAAGTTAGTATTATCAGCCTCAAACTTTATTTTTTCATCATCTAAAAATATGTTCTTTCTTATTTTGTATATGTTTCATTTTTTACATACACTTTTTAGAATTCCATTGGTGGCTTCTACAAGGGTTCCTGCTGAGATTTTGATTGAAATTACATAAAAAGAGAAATGGAGACACAGATACAGATATTCATCAAATTAGGTAAAAATATGTCATGGCTGGTATTTCTCAGTGGTTAGAGTGTCTGCCCATATACTCATGGGTCTCAGGTTCGATTCCACATCAAGGGCACATACCTGGGTTGCAGGTTGATTGTGTGCTGGAAGCAAACAATTGATATGTCTCTCTCACACCTCTCTCTCCCCCCCTTTCTCTCTCTCTCTCTCTCTCTCTCTCTCTCTCTCTCTCTCTCTCCCCCTCTTCTTCCCTCCCTCCTTCCCTCTCTCCCTCCCTCCCTCATTTCCTTCCACTCTTTCTAAAGAGGAATGAAAAATAATATCCTTGGGTGAGGATTAACCAAGAAAAGATGATAAAAATACATTTTCTTTCTCTCCCCTCACACTCTTCTGGTACTTCCATTACAAATTTTGACTACTAGGTATTTTCAAACTGAAATTTTAACTTTTCCCCCTAGCCTTTTACTCTCTATGTGCCAGTCACTGTTTTAAATTTGTTTTTTGATACTTTTAAGATTTCTGGATCTAAATTACTCTTTTCTTTAAATACACATGGGTCACGTTTATCTCTTAATTTGTTATTTTAGCAATTGTGAATATTATATTGATGAGATTCTAAATTTTGTTATCTCCCTTTAGAAACATTTGAGTTATATTCTGACAGATAATTTATTGGAAAATCAGCTTTGTTTGTTTAAAAACTGTTTCTCAACTTTGATAACATGGCTTTTAGTCCTTAATATAAAACTAGAGTAGTTCTGTTTCTAAACTGTGGCCTTTTTAACAAGGTCTCAATTCAATGCACAAGTTATTCAGCAATGTCCCTCCCTCCTGGCTCTGAAGTGTACCTGAATCTCTCAGTGTTGTATGACCTTGGATTTCCACTTAGTTTGTATCTTCCCATAGCTGTTCTCTACCTGACCTTGGAGAATCTTGCAATACACATGTATAGTTTAATTGTCTGCGAAAGAAGTAAATGTATCCCTTTCCTTATTTTTAGTGCTGCTTTTCTGTGTCTTTCCCTGTAGTCTGGTAGGAAAGAGAATGCTGATTCAAGCATTACTCAGAATTTTCTAGTTTGGATAGTTATGTAATTAAGGGAAATTGAGAACACTGGTGAATATGTAAATTTGAGATGGGAGGAAAGAGATCAAGATGATGAATTCTGAATCACATGCAGTAATTTTGAAGACATTCAGGAAAAGTGTATTTAGTAGGTTTGTCAAAAGAACAGGCATGCATTTTAAAAATTAATGCTACAGTAGATGAGATACCCCCAAGAGACAGTAAGTTGAGAAAAAAAACCCCAAAAACTTATGATAGCCGAGTGGAGAAAACGTAAGTACCAATGTATGCAGACTGTTTAATTTATTTTCTAAAATTTTGTATTACTATTGACTTCAGAGATGAAGGGAGAGAGAGAGATAGAAACATCCATGAGAGAGAATCATTGATCAGCTGCCTCCTGCATGCCCCACACAGGGGATCCTGCCTGTAACCCAGGCACATGCCCTGGCTGATCACGGAACCTGGTTCATAGATCTCCATGTGACCTCCTGGTTCACAGGTCTATGCTCAACCACTGAACGACGCTGGCGGGGTATGTATATAGACTGTTCTGTTTCCTATGTGATTTCCTGCATTTCTTTATTGACAGAGAAAAATATTATATCCAAAAGCATTTAATAACGTATCCAGGATATAATTGCTTTCCATGAAGAATATCTTTGAAAACATGTATATTTTTTGCCATTACAGTAGGATTCTTCCCTCTGTGATCATCACAAACTCAAAATCTACAAGTATTCCAGTATCAATTTAGTTTATTAAAGCCAGTACCTCTCTTAAATGTCATCTAAATTTGAGAATATGGACCATGCATCAACATTCATTTTGATGCTTACCTGAATTTGTACAATACAAAAGAAAAAGTTAGTGATTAGTCCAAATTATGAACAGATTGCAATACAAAAAGAAGATGTGTTTGGGGAAAACCTAAACAGTTTGTGTATTGTATGCGATTAGCTTTTTTCCAGTGTTGTTATTCTATGTCATTGCAGTTGATGTAATTGCATCTTGTAAATATGTTACAAACATGTGTTTTGCCCAAATGAACTTGTCATTTGGAAGCATTGCTATAAATGGCAGGAGAATATTTTCTTTAATCTCTATTACTTGGATATGCAGTTTGGTAACCATTCCAAAAGGTTGCTTAAGGTGGCAGATGCCTGATAGATATCTTTCTGCTACACTGTTTAGTGGCTTAAAAAAAAAATCCATAATAAGCTTTTTGCTTTGCCAGTACCATTTTCCTGTGAACTTTCACAGGAAACGAAAGCAGAATCATGGGGAAGCGTATCACCCACCTACTCACAAAGAGGCGAACACACCCCCTTTAAGTAAATGAGAATAAGAGTTTGTAATTATTTCTGTACTTTTTCTGTACTTGAAACAAAAAATGTCACATGATTTCTTCTGCAATGTGCTTGCAGTTTTCAAACTCTTTGTAATCTATCTTGCCTCTGTCATTGCTTCACTCTACTTTCTATGCTTGGAATGTCTTTTGCCCACTTTTCCTCCTTGTCCTAGGCCCACTCTCTCAGTTATTCTCTTAAAATATATTTGCCTCAGGCCAATGCAGGTGCCCCTCACATGTGCCTCTTATCTGAGCACTGTGACTCTTCCTAGATCCTATTGTACATGTCAGTTGCCTCAGCACTCTGACACATGGCTGTAACCTTCTTGAGATCAGCGACATTATCTTACTCACCTCTGTATAGCCCTAGTATCTTGTACTGTGCCTAGATCATGATCAGCATTCAAATCCACCACTTTGTCTTCCCCCCTAACCATGGCCCAATTTGTCTTTTTATTAACCAACAAAATCAGAACCTTGCTTGGGTGGCAGTAGGAAGAAACTAAGTGTGTATGAGCTCTATGGTAAGCACTATAGATATTTATACTAATAATCCTGTAATGAATCATTTGTCACCAAGGCAGAAGAAAATAATTGTCCAATACATGCATAAATAGAATAATCTAGTAAAAAAAAAGAGTTAGAAATTCTCATGAAAGTATTCATGGGGTAAGTATTGTTTTGTTTCTGCTCTCAAGGTACATCATCTTGCTAAGCAGAGGAGAGTGTGTGGCAAAGATAGAGCAGAGCCAGGAAGGCAGGGAAAACACAGATGACCTCCAGGGTTGGGGACTGTGAGTTCTTGAGGAAAGTGCCATGATGGAGAGAGAAGCATGGTCAAAGAGGTGACCTGAACTGTGTGGAATTAGAGCAGTCTGCCATCATATTCAGCATCTGTGTCAGAATTATTGAGATTGATTATAAGTATGTGCATGACATTATGAAAACGTGAACTTGGTACATGTGTGTATAAATTATTGTTTATTGTGAATAACAATGGAAACTTCAAGTTATATGAGGGGATATATGTCAGTACCTCTAACCAATGCCTGTCATCACAGCAAAGTTAACTTCAAGTCCTAAACCTCAGTTCCTATAAATATGGTCTTATTTGAAAATAAGTCTTTGGCCCAGCCAATGTGGCTCCGTGACTGAGTGTTGACTATGAACCAGGAGGTCACGGTTCGATTGCTGGTCAAGGCACATGCAGGTTGTGGGCTTGATCTCCAGTGTGGAGCATGCAGGAGGCAGCCAATCAATGATTCTCTCTCATAGTTGATGTTTCTATCTCTCTCTTCCTCTCCTTCTTCTCTGAAATCAATAAAAAATATATTTTTTAAAAAAGAATATAAGTCTTTGAAGATATAATCAAGATAAAATGAGGTCATACTAGGTTCAGTGGGTCCTGAATCTAGTCACTAGTATCCTTTTAAAAAGGCCATTTAAAGGCCCAGAGACATATGGGAAATAAGGTCATATGACAACTGGTAGAGACTGGAAGAACAAGGGAAGGAATGCCAAGGGTTTCTGTTAATGATTAGGAGCTAAAAAGAGTCAAAGAAAGATACTTCCCTGGAGATTTCAGAGGAAATATGGACTTTCTGAAATCTTTACTTTGGACTTTGGGTTCCAGGACTGCAATAGAATGAATTTCTGTTGCTTTAAGCCACACAGTTTGTGGTAATTTGTTATTGCATCCTCAGGAAACCAAAGCAGTGTGTTCACAGCAGCGATCATGCTCACTGGTTGGGGTGTGTGATGAGAAGTGATATCCATGAACAGCTCAGATAGTACATCTACATCAGTTTATTTTAAGAGAGGAAAACTAAATAATTGGGAGAACATGCCAGTTAGGAGGATAGGCTGTGATGTCAAACACATAATGCTTGCCAATTCCAGTTCTCACCTGCTGTATGACATTAAGAAAAACTCTCACCTCCACTTTTCCATCTGGGTAGCAATACCAATGGGACATTTTCTATGGACTAGAGAGATGAAATGATTTATCCTAACACAACTAGTAAGATACAGAATCAAGAGTTGAACTGTGGTCTTTATGACTCTAAGATTTCAGTTTATTCCACAAGAAAATACATTCCTGCTTAATAAAATATCTGTAAAACCCCTCAAAGAAGGGAAGTCATTCTAACAGAGGCAATCAGTGGAGCTTTTTCAAAAGAGATAAACTGAGAGTGGCTATTTAGAGTGCAAACAGAATTTTGCTAAGTGAAAACATTAGGGGCCAGAGAGGCCGGTTCAGGACTCCTGAAAGCCCATCGGACTTGAAGTGAAAATTATCATAGATGCTGAGCCCTCAAAATGGGTGCTCATTTTAGGTGAACAGCAAATTGACTCATGCAATTAAATAAATGTAGTAGAGAATGAGGCCATAGAATAAGTCAAGTCAATTCTGTGTGGCTTAATACTTGCTGAGTTTGGAATGTATTCTTATTACAAGACAACATTGAAGGTTTTTAAGCAAGAGAGTGGCAAAAGATATCACCTATGTAAACATCACTGAATAATTCAAATTTAGTGAATACAAAGTTTCTAATAGACCCAAAAATATATATTGCAATAGCAAATAATATATAATGCATATATACTGAAAGTGTTGTCTGCAAAACTACATACACACTTATATATATATATATATCTTTATCTATAAGGACATATGCCAAAGTTAAAACAGTGATTAACTATGTGGGCATCTTTACTTTCACCTTTCTACTTGTTTTGTGTATGTCCCGACTTTTTGGTAATGAACTACTTCTATGGGAGTGGCATGGGGAAAGTCAAGTTAGGGCCAAGGAGACCAGAAAGAAGAACCTGGCAATGATGCAGGGCAGGGAAGATAAGGCGCTGTGCTTTAGGTGAACAGGACACAAGCAGGAGGTACATTTCCAGGTAGAATTGGCAGTATTTGGCAATGATTCATTGTGGGGAGATGCTAGGAAGAGCCAATGTGTCACAAAGGTTTAGGCTTGAGCAGAGAGTCAAGAGGGGTATAGGTCATGAGCTTAGTTTTAGGCATGGTGAATCTGAGGTGACAATTAGACCGCCATGAGTTTGAGACGTTGCAAGGGCTGTCTCAGTAGACCAAAGTGTTAAGATAGAAAAGGGTAAAAATATTTGGTAAGCTAGTTCTAGAGGATCTTAAGAAGTCCAGTGATGATGTATATAATTGTCTGCCTCGTAATAATATCTCAGAAGCATTCTGATGTTAGGTAGATTCAATGGAGTTGATCTACTAAGGGATATAAAGTGATGCACTCTTAGAAGACAGATAAAATTCACAAATTATAGTTAATGTGCTGTGAGATCATTAGACGCTCAGATATAACTAAAAACACAGTAAACTCAACCACCTCGTAATAAGGAGCTGACAAGCAACACAGAAAGTCTGCTTGAAAAATACATCTCTGCTGCTTGTCACAATGTCGTCCCAGATGAGGTGCATAAATAAACATGTCACTCACAGTGTTTTCACTTCCTCCCACAAGACTGTCAGCAAAGAGGGGTAAGAGAACAAAATCACAGGCTTGGTGAACAGAAGTAACAGTAACAAAACATAAAAAAACCCTCTTGGTCTCAAAGTTATGCTGCCTGTAGATTAAGGAGGAAGCAAGAGCTCAAGGACACATCTCCAGTATGTGATTCAGGCTGCACATCTGGTGGAATCCCCTTCCGAATATAGTAACTGCTTTGCTACTTTTGGCATAATTTGAACACATGCATTTTGAAAACACATATTGTCAAATTGATATGTCAGCAATGCACCATCATAGTTGTCACTCCCTTGCTTGTCTTCTCTGCCCATGAGTGGGCAATACCATGATGCAGATGAATGAAAAATCCATGTGGTTTTAGTCAAATTGCTTATGCTTTTGAGCCTCAGATTCATCAGATTAATTGGAATTATAATAGTAATCCAATTGTTTGGGAGAATTGACTGGAATAAAGTATCACAGTTTATGATGTCTGAGTTAAAGGTAGAGTGTAGAATAAAATATTTATTTTACTCTTATCACTTTTGAAAGTCAACTGAAAGAATGGTAAAAGTTGTTAAAGCTAAAAAGGAAGCATACATCAACAAGGATAAGGAGAATAGGAAAGTTGAAAGATAAAATGGAACCTGGAGAGAAGATGACAAGTAGACATTGATTTAGCTGACCTGAGAAAATGAAATCCTAAGCCATCAATGAGAAAACTGAAAAAACAAAACAACAACAAAACAACAACAACAAACAAAACTTGTTTTTGCCAGAGATCTTAAATTACTCAAGAATTCACAGCAAAGAATTCAGATGAATATGCATTGCTCATGAACACAGACAATACAATGGTGAAGGCCTAGGACAGGGTGGGAACTGGGTGGTGGTGGGGGGGCAAGGAAAAAAAGAAAGGGGGGCATCTGTAATACTCTCAACAGTAAAAACTAAAGCAACAATGGGCCTCTGAAAGTGGGCATAATGGAGGGCAGGGAGAATAAGATTGACTACAAGCCTCTTTAAGAAGTATCTCAGTGCCCAGAACTAGTTCTCTGGACCATGACTGAGCAACACTGCTCCTTTCTTTTCCTTTCAATCAGAACAAGATTAGATGATATCTTCAAATAGGTTAAAACAAACTATATCTCTGCTTAAAGTTGTTGATACTGTACTAAAAATTATGAAAGTGAAAGGATACATGAAAAAATACAGTTGAAATCTAGCCCTCCTGTCCTACTTGATTTTCAGCATTCAGAGAGCTGGCTTATAATTCCAGGCTGCATCATGGAGTTTGTTTTTTCTCAGATGAATGAGATCAAGAGAAACATCTAAAGATAGTTGGGTCACTTAGTATATGTAAAAAAATACTCATGTGGAAGACGAACCAGAACAAATGGAAATAAGCTACTTGGAGGAACAGATACATTTAGGAAAATAAAAAGTTCAAAAGAATCTACATTAAAATTTCTGACTGATGTAAGACACTATTGGTGCTTGTTTTAACATGGTGGTTTTAGACACAGATGGCTATTTAAATTTAAATTAGGCAAAATTAAATAAAACTAGACATTTTATTTAATATTAAATAACACCTATCATTGGACATTTCCATCATAGCAGAAAGTTCCCTGGGAAGCAATGAAGAACAATAATTAGGAACAAACAAACAAAAATGATATTAGAAAATAAAACCATGGAAAACCCAATGGAAGAGTTAGAAGGCATACATGGGAAAATTCCTCGGAGAGTAGAAAAAAATATACGAAGGATAAAGGAAAAGATAAGTTTCATCTAGAGGGTACAAAACCAAATTAAAAGGATGTTAAGACATGGAATTAAATAGAGATAATGTCCCAGTGTTGATGGATATTCACTTTCTGATCAGAAATCTCTGTTCATGGATGAGCATAATGGATGAATTTAACCTATGTCAAAATATACTATTATAATTATTCAGAACACTAGGAAAAGGAGACATAAATGTTCAGAAATAAATATGATTTTGCAGAGTTTTCTCAATAAGCAACACTGGATGTAGGGGAGAATGTGGCTACACCTTTCCAATCATGAGAGATGATTATTACAAATTTAGAATTTTCATACAGCCAAACATTCATTTATTCTATGGATAAAATAAAAATTGTTTTTAATACTCATACATGGCAAGAGTTGAACATTTTACCTCCTTAAACACTCTTTCACAGGAAATTCCTGAAGGAGATATTCTACCGAAATAAGGAGTAACCCAGGACAAAGGAGAAATGGGGTTCTGGAATTGCATAATCCAATTCAATGGGGTGGAGGGGGGGAGAGGGGAAAAAGAAGGAAAGGGGAAAGAGAGAGTTAAAAGTGGAAAGGGAGATAATAGTACAAAAGTGATGTGAGATCCCCAAGTAACAACTATTCCCTGAAGATAGAGATCAACAAGTGTCTTTGAAGAAGGAGCATACTGCCTCAGAAAGCTGTCCTCAAGACATTGAGATTGATAGAATCCTGATGGATTTGAATACATTGAGTGAAATGTAGACAACTAGGGAAGAGTTTGAAAATGAATTAAAGTTAAGTGCTTAGAAAACTAACAACATAGACACATTTTGTTAATTTCAGGCAAAACAAAGAGTTTGGTAAGAAAAAAAAAGTTAATTATAGTATATTACATGGCTAGAGAGTAAACCTATTTCAGATAGTCAAACAAATGTAAAAACACTGAATATTGAACTAATAATATTTAGGATGAAAGTATGTTGAACAGTTGGGGGCGATGTGTGTGTGTCTATATTTGGGAGGTAGTGAGGACTATGTACTTATCTTCTGTAGTTGAAAGGAAATAGGTAATCATAGGAGATAAAAATAAAAAGTAGCAATACAATAATGTGATTTAGAGATGTGGAGATAAAATTAAAATACATTGCCTCTGTGAAATGTGAAGAAAGGGGGTTCAGAGATCCTTGTTTGGCATAATAAAGCTTGTAGAAAATTTTGACTTTTTAGCTATATGCATATATTACTTGGATGAAAATTTTAAATGTTAATATAGTAACAAAGAAGTTTAGTGTGTTACAAGGCATATATCATCTCTCAATAAATGTTAGCTGAAACTGAATCAGTAAGCTAACCAACTTTATGTTTACTGTGATTAAACATATTCTTCTGTCAGGCCACTCTCAAATGCACACAATTGCAAGGGTTTATGGACATTTAGTATGCTGAGCTAATTTGTCCTGTAGGCCTGAGCTTGCATACCAGTTGTATCCAAAGTCTATAAATCTGTGTGTGTGTGTGTGTGTGTGTGTGTGTGTTTCTATTCTCTCCCCTCCATAGCCTACCCTTGCTTTCCACTCCCTGGCCTGTCTTCAGTGTTTGAAATCAATACATTTTGAGCATCTCTAGAAAATTAGAAGATGTGGCATTTTTGGTCACATTTCCACATGGCAGCCATCAGCTGAAGAGGAGTGGTGGATTCCCCCTTAAATGAGGCACATGCTCTCCAGTTTGCCACAGTCCTACACTCCCTTTTATCTTTCCCTAAACCTTACTTTATGAAATTGCATTACTTATTTCACATTGAAATGGGGACGGAGGGTTTTGCATTTTCAGCTCTCACTTACAAAATGAAGAATCATTATTACCCTGATGGCATTTGCTATTTACTTTCAGATTTTGTTGTTGTTGTTGTTTTGCATTCTAGTGCTTGAGAGTTTGATGTGAGTGGTGGAATTTGCCAGACATATAGGTAAATGTGGGAGCCATCATCACAGGGTGATACATTTGCTGCCTAGACACAGGTGAAATTTCCTAGAAACAAAGGTGTCCACAGGTTGAAAGTATTGGAAGGGGTAGAAAGAACATGTAGATGTGGTCTTTCAGAAACAGCAATGGGGTTCTCTTCATTCGTGTCATAGGTGCTAGGGAGTGACAGAGATAATGCAGGATCTCTGTAGACACGATTTAGTATGAGATAGACACAAATATTAAAAGCAGTTAATAGGTGCTAGAATAGCAATAATTAAGAAGCAACAAGAATGGCTGACTCTCTGGGGAGGTTATGCGCCCTGGAGTGATTGCTAAATTCCGGAGAAAGCATGCTTTCCGTGAGAAAGCATGATATTGTGATTGAGCTGTAAAGAATATTTGTAACAGAGGGATAAGGAAGAGGAGAAATCCAATGATCAAAAAATTAAATGATCTAATGAATCCAAGAATAGAGAAAACTGAGTTAAATAGGAGATTGGTTCTTCACTAATAAGCTTTTAAAAATATATCATTGTTAATGTTGATAATAAAGTTGAGTGTGAACTTTATAAATTTCATAAGCTTCAGATTGATTGATAGGAAAGTAAAACCAAAGAGATTGATCTAGCATATTAGATCAATATTTCTAGAATATATAGAACTTTGATCCTAAAAACACATCAAAATGTAGTTTTCTTCTTGGAATCAGGCTTCGTTTGCCATATTTATCACTCTCGTATTTGACCTGGCATGCAAGTCCCTCAATTTCTAACATCTCTATTGTTTTAAATTACCTTGGTTCTCAAAAAAGTCAGAAATACAACAAAAATAAATTCTAGGAGTCATTATAATATTTTATGACATTATGGTAAAGACCTATTTTAAATATGCTCAGAGCCATTTCAATGATTAAGATTCCATGCAGGAGAAATATGAAATGTATTTTTACTTATGTCCCTCAATGTGGAAGCAAAGAATCATTATAGTTTTATTTAGGTTAAAACATTGATACCTTACCTTCAGTATCATAGTACAAAAGTCTCATGTTTCAGAGTTAAGCTGTTATACATCAAGGCAGCATGAGATTTGGAAAGATAAAGAGTCAAGCAGTACTGGATGCAAATTCTGATATCGGCATTTAACA
>PVJC01026518.1:0-23952 GCA_004026665.1 Murina feae
TTCTTTCTGATGGGTAGTAAGAGCGTGGAGCCCCAGCAGGTGCAGCTCAGTGGTTGAGCATCGACCTAGGAACCAGGTGGTCACGGTTCGACTCCGGATCGGGTCCCAGGTGAGAGGCTCCGTCCCCAGTGTGGAGTGCGCTGGAGGCAGCCGGTGGATGATTCTGTCTCATCATGGATGTTTGGATCTCTCTCTCCCTCTCCCTTCCTCTCTGAAATCAATAAAAACATAAAAATTAGCCCTAGCTGGTTTGGCTCACTGGATAGAGTGTCCACCTGTGGACTCAAAGGTCCCAGGTTGGATTCCGGCCAAGGGCATGGACCTTGGTTGCCCAGTTGTTGGAATGGCACAAAGCATCATTTGGGTTTGGGTTTGGATTTTTGTTTTGTTTTGTGTTGTTTATTTTGTGTTTGCCTGTTTCCTTGCTTCTATCAGCCTAGTTTTTCTTTTGGGAACTAGCCCTTCTTTGCACATATTCTCGGTCACACTGTAAGTCAAGGTCCCTGGATAAAAGTTGATCAGAAGACCAAGCAAAGTTAATCAAACACTCTCTTCCAGAATTTAAACCTAGAGCAAAATAATATAAGGACACAAAATAATTGGAACTGATCATTCTAATTGAGAAGTGAGGTGCATTTTTCTATCTGCTCAACAATAACAATTCTCAATGAAACAAATAAACCAAAAACCCACCAATACCACCATCAGCAGCAGCACTCAAGTATCAGCTGAGAACATGAGGGTCTGCATTCGCGTGCTTATTCCCGAACCAGAGCAACGCTGCTCTGTCTCAGGATGGACGCTGGTGCTAGTCTCGCGCTTTCTTTTTTAAAATAGCCAAGGCAATTAAATAAAATAACTTCACTAAAAGTCACATCAATGATAACTTTGTGGTGTCAAACATGAAATGAGAATCGGACCTCTTCTAATAACATGATGACTCACAGCCGCAACCTATCACCAAACTTTCGAAGACCTGCATGATCTTTGGCACTGAGCTTTCTGGCTTTTGTAGTCGTGTGTCTACTTATTCATGTAAGTTTTCTCCCTCCATCTGCAAACCCACTGCCAGCCAGCAGCAGACTGCCAGGCTTCACCACACGGGGGCGCTCTGGTTGTGCCTTTAGTGACATTTTTAGAAAAAGATTGATCAAAACATGAAGTAACAACTAAAAATAAAATATCCACTTTTCAGCCTTTGATGGTCTTAGGAAAAGATGGTTTCTCTGGTGTTTTCTCTACATCCTCCTATATCATTCCTCTGTTTCCAAGGCCTGTGGGTGCCCTTGACTTGGGCTCTTGCAGTTAGATACCCCCATCAGGACCCAAGAGTGAAGACGTGGCAGAAACTGCCTTAAAGATGCTTTTGATCCTCTTCTTGTGATCGACTGTTTCTCTCTTTGCCCACTCAGAGTCCCTATCCTCCTCTTCCTAAATGAATTCCTGGAGAATTGCCAGACCAAAGGCTTACTAACTAGTTGTAACCAACCTGAGATAAAATGTACTAAGAAGATCAAGGTCTCATGGAGGGGGGCCATACCGTTCTACACTGCAGATCTTCACAAAGCACACAGCCCTAGAGTGGGTCATGCTGTGGGTTAGCAGGGCCTTTGCCTCTGGGGAGCCTGTGTTTCCACTAGAAAGCCAGTGGCCTGAAGGTACAGGAAGGCCCAGGGCAGCACACCTGGACAACGGCTGACCTAGTGGCTCCTGAGAGAGAATTCACATGAACCACAT
The DNA here is from genome assembly GCA_004026665.1 of Murina feae. Classification (NCBI taxonomy): domain Eukaryota; kingdom Metazoa; phylum Chordata; class Mammalia; order Chiroptera; family Vespertilionidae; genus Murina; species Murina feae. Next base: position 1,738 of record PVJC01026518.1, read on the forward strand.
GTCAGCTGAGCTAAATAAAGAGGAAGTTACAAGTTGATTGTTCAAGAAGTATTGTTTGATAAAAGATTAGGCTATTAAATTACCTGTTACTTTTTCTGGTTGTGGAAGTGTATTAGATTTTTACTGCTGGTAGCAAACTTCCATGAACTGAGTGGCATACGAAGCACCATTAATTAGTTCCCAACTCTGTAGGTCCGTAGTCTGGGCAAGGCGTGGCTGGGCTCTGTGCTGAGTATCCCAAGATTGAAATCAAGATGCTGACAGGAGTGAGTTTTCTGGAGTTCTGGCGGGGGTGAGATCTGCCTCATGCACCGCGGTTGTTGGCAGGATTCACTTCCTTGTGGTTGCATGACTGAGGTTCCCATTTTCCTGTTCGCTGTCAGCCAGAGGCCGTTCTCAGCTCCTCGCCATGTGGTCCCCACAGGCACTTCACAACATGGTTTTTGCTTCTCCCAGGCTAGGCAGAGCATGTCTTGTTGACTTCTTCCTCTTACCACCAGCCAGAGGAAAAAATTCCTCCACTTTTAAAGGACTCCTGTGGTTCATGAGGTCACACCCAAATCACCCTCCCTTTCTTAAGATTGACTGATCTGGGTCCCGATTACATCTGCGAAGCATTTTCCCAGTAGCACCTGGGTCAGTGTGTGATTGGATACCTGGGAGGGGTGTGCACCAGGCTTGGGCGTACCATCTCTAACAAGCTGCTTTCTTTTACCCCGCTCTGGGCCCCTACTCTAATATGAGATGCCCCGTCCTTTCTGCCTTAGGAAGAGTTATGGCCTTAGTCCTTATCACCCTCCCGGGCTGAGTCAGAGGGTATAAAACTGAGAGCTGGAAAAGTTGATACAAATGGAGTGCAGTTTCTCTGAGACCAGGAGGGAGAGTGCCAGCAACAGTTCAGGGTCACACAGAGGATGGCCCATCCACTATGGGCACAGCCTGCTTCCAATCCAGCTTCTTAAAAAGAAAATTATTTTTTTATTGATTTCAGAAAGAGGAAAGGAGGGAGGAGAGAGAGATAGAAACATCAATGATGAGATGGCTGCCTTGTGCATGCCCCCTACTTAGGATTGAGCCCGCATCCTGGGTATGTATCCTGACCAGGAATCAAACCATGACCTCCTGGTTGATAGGTCGACAGTCACCCACTGAGCCACACCAGTCGGGCTAGTGCAGCTTCTTCCAGCCAGTGCTGCTCCAGTGCAGGCTCTCACTGGCTCAGGGAAAGAAGAGTGGTTTAGGAGGATTTAATGCTGAGTTGTCCCAAGTAGATCCGGGAAAGGATCTGGGGTGTTATACAAGGCCTCCTTTGAGATAAACTTAACTGTGCAGGTGTTGGGACTTTCAAGTAGTAGCTAGGGAAGAGGCTACTCTACACAAGTAGGACCAAGGGCAGACCTAGGACTGAAAAGACCAGAAGCTTTAATTTCAGTTTTAAGCCTAGCAAAATAATACAATTAACTGCCGGAGGAATTGCACCACATGAAACATACGCAGTTGCAAGTCACACAACACTTCATTACTCACACAAGTTCCTGATGCTATGGGTACAGGCTTGATGGGATCCTGGTGATGCTGTCCACTGTGTTCTGGCAACTGGGCTGATCCAGTCCGGATGCAGGGGGTCGGCGTTCCTCACCCAAGAGCCCGTTCACATCTCGATCAGGAAGTTCTAGCCATTCTTCTGTCGTCTGGCAGAGAGAGGAGTGTGGAGCGGTGTTGCTTGCCAGACTGACAAAAGGATGTGCCTTTGTGGCTGTCTTGACAGGTGAACACCATTGGCTGGTCAAGACCCATTTTAAAGCCTGTTTCATACCCGCAGCAGTTCACGTGGCTATCAGTGAATTACGTGAATGTACACATGTGAATCTCAAACAGGGCGAGGGGCTACATATGGTTATCTGTGGAGAGTACATTACTCACACAAATGGTTATCTTAGCAAGTCACTCTGAGTCAGTAACGGAAGTTCAAATCCTTATCTGTGGGGTTCACATGCTTCAGGGCAGTGGGAAATACCACACTTTAAGTGTTAAAAAGGTTAACTCAAACATTTTAAAACCTTCTTAACATTTTTAGACATTTTAAAAGCATTTTTAAACATGTTTATATTTTACTACAGCATGAGTGTTCTCATTTACAGAACTCCATTAGGAAATTATGCTGCTTATTTTTGGCCATGAATGAAATACAGGTCTTTAAACTTCCAGATCAGGACCTATATATGACATCATGCTCTTCAGAGCCCAGGGGGGAGAGTTTTCAAAAGAAGAAAAAGGAAACCACATCCAAAGCAAAACGATTAGGATCCAACTCTTTCAAGTGCTTAATATTCTCTTTAGCTATTATTCACTTTTATTCTTCAAAAAGTTCATTGCCTTTAAACCCTTCAGTATATTTTACAATCCTCCTCCCCCAACCCCAGCCCCCCACTTTATACCACATACCCTGCAGTGGCCAAGACATTTCAGCATAGAAGATTTAGTTGTCATTGTTACAGTCATCGACACGCCAGTGATTGCCACTGAATTAGAAAGCCACTGAATTTCTAACCTACCCATCGCTAGAAACAGAAGTCTGTTTCTGACATGTCAGAGTACATTAAGGGCATGATAATGATTTTTTTCCTCCTGGCTTGGTGTTACTCATAGGGATTATTAAGAATTAGTAATAGGTTAAAGGAAATGGATCAATGTACAAAAGCTGTCATTTAGTGACTGCTGCTGTGTGCCACCAGGCACCTGATGTATTTTCTCTTGTAGTCATCAGCCTGAAGGTAGAGGTAACATCCTCTTCACTTCGTGGGTGGATGACAGTTTTCAGAGAGATAGAAGGACTTGGCCACAGTTAGCAATCAAGGGAATGGCAGAACTAGACCAGGACTCTAGGCCAGGCTCGTGCTGCTCCAGCGTGGGTGACCTCACCAGCCACCTCTGTGCACGAGCCTGCCTGTTATCACAGCATGAGAACTGTGGTGATGCACAGAGGGGAGAGATGATGCTGCAGCCCAGGAGTCCTAGACCTGGAACCACCGGTGGGGTCTAGACTTGACACTGCCAGTAACAAGGATGGACTTGGGCAAGTCACTTTGTCAAGCTCTCTGAGCCTCAGTCTCCTTGTCTGTAAGACAAAGTAATAAGATTAAGTGATTCCGTTGGTGACTACTGACGGGAAAGTCTGCTCCCTTACATTTATGTTATTTGTCTTTACTTTTTAAAAAATATGTGTATATTTTATTTATTTCAGAGAGGAAGGGTGAAGGAGCGAGAGAAACATCAATGATGAGATAGAGTCATTGATCACCTGCCTCTTGCATGCCCCACACTGGGGATGGAGCCCGCACCCAGCAGGATGGAGCTTCTCCCCGCTCCTCTTACTTAGACTAGGATGCCATTAGAGTTCTGTGTAGAAGTCATGCCTGACAGTGTTCTGGCAAGAAGCGTGTATAGGTTTCCTAGAGGACACATTAGTAGTCAGTGGCAGATATAGAATCTAACACTGTAAAACCCCAGATCTTCATAACTACTGCCATGACCTTGTCCAGCCTCTCCTTACCCGGTGTTCGCTTTAATGGGAGGATAGTCCCTTAAACCTGACTTGGAGGTAAAAAGGACTTCCCAGGGAGAGGCACTGTGCTTCTGTTGGCCCCGTGAGCCGCCCCTGGCGCACCTGGAAGGGGGACACCTGGATTCCAGGGACCGAGGGAAGAGAAGGAGTGCTGAGCCTTCGCATACTCAGATCTCTCCTGGATTCTGTTCTGGGGCAGGCACTGTGCTGGGCACAGGGGGTGCAGGGGAGTAAGTTTCACTCCCTGCCCAGCAGTGAGGACATGGGCTCAGCCTTCCAGCGGCTGCCCCCTGGCTCTCTGGTGGGAGAGTCGAGGGGGGTCAGCACTCAGGGTCCCTGAGAAGGAAGGCTCTGAAGCTGCCATCCTGTGCCTCAGCGAGAGGTGTGCAACGCAGGCCCTCCAAACACACCCCATAGAGATGCTGCCCAGTGTGGGAGTGTGCTTTTCCTTTAGATGGAAAGATTGGGCTTAGGGCCTCAAATGGGAAGGGGAGCCAGAAGCGGTAATAGGACCGAACAGTCCCTGAGGCGCCGAGGAGAGTGTGGCTGAAGATGATTATTTTCAGGGATGAGAATGAGCATGAGTTCAGAGGCCCAGAGGCCGGGAGCAGGGCATGGGAAGACAGACACCTTTTCAGTGACCATTCAGGGCAATGCGTGTGTGTATGTGTGGGTGGGTGGGTGTGCGTGCACATGTATATGTCTCTGTGGGCATATGCATATGAAGATGCCTGTGATTTATCTGTGTATATTTTTGAATGTGTGCATACTGATGCACATGTGTGTGTATGTCTATGCACATGTGTGTGCGCACGTGCCATAAGGGAGCCCAGTAGGAAATGTTCTGTTGATGCTCTAGGTAGATGCCTGTTTTCTCTTCATCGAGGATGGATAGAACTGGGAAAATTGTGAATGGGTGTGACTAGGACTCATAAGAACAGAAGCAATGCAAATTTTGAATGTTAACAATATTGTCGATGTTTAATGATTCCAAAAATAATTTACAAAACTGATCATTTTAACCACTGAGATGCACGAGGTGTGGGAAGGAGCAGTGTGAGATAAGAGGGCTAATTTCTGTTATTATCTGTGCTTTCTGTGATGCCCCTACTTGCCAGAGCTATGGCTTTTTGTCTGGATTTGTTCACATGGATTCCTGTTGCAGCCTGGCTCTGGATTGTCCTGATGAACCTAGAAACAAAATGAAGGGAGGAAACAACAATAAGCAGCATCTATACAAACATTTCTCCCTGGAGCTGGAGGACGCAGTCAATATATTTCAGAATGGTTTCTGTTAGGTAAGGAGGCTGGTCGGCTGGCCTTGCCCAAAGGCGCTGGGTCCCCGGGGCAGGGTAATTATGACAATCTGTGTTGTGCACACACAGCTGCAGGAGCTGGAGCTGCAGGAGCTGTTGTCTTTCTCTCTGGGATATGATTGCAGTGCAAGTGGGTTCTGCTAACACGCAGCTTCTGTGTTTATTTCAGAAACTGATTTTAGTCCTTTTTCTTTCATTCAAAACTCAAATATTGTGCTTCAGGTACTGGTTTGGTAATAGTGAAAACCCAGATCCGAATGCACCATATTTGTTTATTTTGATCAGGAGTTGATTTTCATCTGTGCAGATGTATGTGATGTTGTATGAATTAAAAGGAAAGCAGAGCCTCTCTTTCTTCATTTACACTGATTAAACACACGCACACACACACACACACACACATACATACACCCCAAATGTAAATCGAAAGCCAGAAATTATCAGGCTTTGGAAGTCTAATTTTTGAAACAATTTCTGGCTCTTGGAAGGGAGTCTTTGTGCACAGCTGAGAGACCTTCCTGAGGCCAAGAGCAACGGCTCTGCAGGCCCAGGCTGCCGGGTGGGCAGGGCCTCTCTTAGCCTTAGCGGGCGACTCAGAGAACCCACTAATTAGCAAGACTGTCCGACACCTCCCACGCTCACGCTGCCTGTGCAATGCGAATGTGTGAAAGTAGCTTCAAGTTATATAGTACTTCATCTCTCCTTTGGTAAAAACAATATATTGGAGAAAGGAAGAGATGCTAATATCCTGGTACTCCTGAGTACTAGCAGCCATGCCTTGTCCCTTGTGAAATCCACAATAATTCGGCATTAAAGAAGAACTCAACATGCAGCACAGGAAGTATCTTGGCCCACCAGGACAGAGCTGGGGAGGGACAGCGTATGCTGGCAGAGAAGGGTTTCAATGAATAGGCCATTAGAGTCCTATTGAGGGTGTCACTGAGAAACAGGCAGTAAGCAGTGGGGGAGAAAAAAGGTCAGGAGGGCTCTGATGAAGGTCAGAAGACTGCTTTTAAAGCAAAATGGCCCGGGAACTTTTGTGTAAGCAAGCATGAAGAGAAGGACAAGTCAAACTTAAAAAGGTATCCAAGGACAGCAGGCTGGGGGCCTCCTCGGTGAGGAAACTGAAGCGGGTACAAAGGCAGGGGTGGGATGAGTCATTTAAAATTACCGATGGTCAGCAAAGCTGTGCACAGCTCATGGCAGTCCAGGCTGATGAAACATTTCCTAAGAGGGTGTGGAATTATAAACAGGCAGCAGGGAGGGAATGGAACATTCAGGGAAGATGGGAATAAGACAGAGTCAGGTCATACAAGCAGGGAAGGGGATTTCCTCCTAACCTCCCATTGGGTGACTGCTGCCTTCCCATTGACAGGAAGTGTTTGGGCCTGAGTTGTACTGGCTAAGCCCAAGAACGTATTTCTAGTGGGTGCATATGCTGTGAGATGTGTGAATGTGGGGTAAGGGGTCATGCTTTTCCTGATGCAAGAACATGCTGGAACTGGAGGGAACTTTACATGCCATCTCATCAATCTCTTAAATCACAGATGTGCAAACTGAGTCTCAACAAGGTAAGAACATGGCCACAATCCACTCAGCCAGGTTGTGGCAGAGCTGGTTTGATGATGGGTCTCCTGGCCATTGTTTCCCTCTCTCTCTCTCTCTCTCTCTCTCTCTCTCTCTCTATCTCTATCTCTATCTCTATCTCTATCTCTATCTCTATCTCTATCTCTATCTATCTCTTTGCAGTTTTTTCTATTCCTCTGAGACAAAGACTACATCTCTTTTATTGACTGATGAGATTTATTCTTTTTTTAAAAATATTTAACCTATTAAACACTAACAGAAAATACTCATCTCCTTTATTTTTCTGGTCATAGTGCCCATGCATCACATCATCCAAAACTTGGAGGCAGCATTTCCATCCTGGCCAAGGTCTGCGCACACTGTGGTTTTTCTGTGATTTTACACGATATGCCAAACAAATGGCAGTCGAGTTGAAGGAAATGTGAGCCAGCAGGGGCTCCAATAGTAATAGGCTCATCCAATCTCCAAACCTAGTTACTTACACCTGACTTTGAGGCATGAAACCATAACTTTTCACTAGTGAATTCATTTGAGAACATCTGAGCCACTACCATGTGCCAGTGTGCCAGAGAAAACTGCAGAGATGTGGTTCCTATGCTAGACTAGTGACATGTAGCACGCAGTCTAGCGGGGAGAGAGCCGTTCGTGTAAAACCTCCAGTGAAGACCAGGAGCTCATGGGGATCCATGCTATGAACTGGTCAGTTGTTTCTGCTTTAGCATTTTTATTCATGCAGACTCAACATTGTAACAAGCCTAGGAGCTATCTAGGAAGCTTAAATCCAAATAATCAAGCTCCCAATAGCATCTATATATGTAAAAGCCTAAGTGACCAAACCACCGGTTTACCGGTCACTATGACACGCACTGACCACCATGGGACAGATGCTCAGTGCACAAGGTCAGGCTCCCTCCTGTCTGGATCAGGCCTGCGGGAATCAGGCAAAACTGGCTAACTGACATCCCCTGAGGGGTCCCAGATTGCAAGAAAGTGCAGGCCAGGCTGAGGGACCCCACCAGTATATGAATCCATGCACCAGGCCTCTAGCTGAATATATGAAAGATCTCATTCATGAACGTTTCATGTATCTTTTCTTACTAAGTGTTTTGACTTGAGCCTGTCCTTTTTGTCTTCAAAGCTCACCAAAGCACTTACACAAGCTGGTCCACTCTACAGTCCTACAGTTGTCATTGTCCTTGTTCAGTAGAAGCATCCTACTTATTACAAATGCCAGGGTTTCCTCTTCCATCCACCCACTCCAGCTTACCCCCTATGGAAATCTTGATAACTCTGACACTGCTTGCAGTCAGGGCTTGACAGCAGTTTGCAGATCTAAGCCAGTTCTTAGACTCAGGCTGGATGACTGAGGTGGAACCAGAGGACCCCTGAGGAAGACTCCTACGAGGTTACTGCAAATATGTGCTCATTTCCCCATTCTTCCTGAAAAGTGACTGTCGGACATTTATTGGTAGAAGAGGAAAGTCTTAGAAAATGTCTGTTTTCAGATACAAAATTTGACCTGGTATTTGAAACCCCACAGTTAAACATGAGTTATGCTTAGAGTAATGAGAAACCAGGAGATGAGGTCCAGACCAGAGTCTCTCTAAAGCTGGATTTGTTGGGTTCATGAATCCACCCTGTGGTTATTTGCTCAGTGTCTGACTGCAGAGTGGTGTGGGTACACTTAGCAGCTGGCAGCGGCCTCATGCTGGTTCCCTGATTATGAAGGCATAGCCATTATTGTAGAAAAGGCCAAGTGGAAGCCCCTGAAACTGTCCTACTGCTCCCTCCAACCCTTAGCTCAGCCAAGGTAGGAAATTACACCCTAGGAGGAATTGTGGAGATTAGAACTACCATAAAGGGTACAGGAATGACAGTTCCTATGTGTTCTTACTCGTTTTAACTGTAAGACCTCCACAGAACCTTTATGGATGGTAATGTGTGATGGTGGATTGCCATAAACTTAATCAAATGATAGTCTCAGTTTCAGCTGTTGTGTTGGATATGGAGTCTGTGCTAGAATCATCTCTGGCATTACAAATGTGACTACTGAAGTCGCATTTTTTCCTAGTCTCATTAATAAAGGAAAATCCAGAGCAGTTCTATTGTGTGGGCATGCATGTCCATGGTTATATACGCTGGTCGTCACTGGGTTTAGATGCTCCTGCTCCGGCTGTGCATTTTACTTTATCCCCTGCGTTTTTCTTTGCCCTTCATGCTCTGGTATTTTTCTCTCTGTCCTAGATTCTTTTTCCTTCCATGAAAGCTTTTCTCTTTTCTTCCCCGAATGCTGGGCTCTGATAGCTGTGTAAAAAGTGGAACCATTTGCGAAGGCATAAATGGGATGAGATACTCATGCTTTCCCTTAATTTTCCACCCTGAGAAGTTACTGGAAACTACAAACATTTGAAAAGGAAAAATCATCTGTGGTATATCTGGAGTATTTCAGAACTTAATAATGTACAATATGTGGATAATCATATAGACTCTGTGGCAATCCTCATTTAAATAACCAGCTTACCCATGTTGCAGTAAAATTATTTAAATTTTAGAGACAGACTGATTCTCTGTAAATAAGTGTGCTGAATTGATTATTCAGGAAGATTTTATTTTATTCTAGATGGATTTACATTTGTTCTAAATTACTGAGTAGCAATTCGAAAGAGCTACTACTTGATTTTCAGTAGTAATCAGACCTCAGAAAGCCAAAGCCATGCTTTCCATGTAGCTCCTGGCTCTGATTAATAAGTTAATAGTGTTATTTAAGTAGTATGTCAGAGAGAGAAGAGCATATTCCCCTATTTCTCATTGAACTGTATATACATATCCCATGGCATGTGCAATGATGTGTGTGTTGGAATCAATCTCATCCAATTAATGCCCCTTCAATAGCATCTTTCAAGTGATGAGTACCAGAGTGTGTTAAAAATGGCTAAAATCAATGCTAAACATTCTACAAGAGTGAATGTAAGTCAAATAGAGCAACTGGAGATCAGACTTAAACTATAAAATTCATAAAAAGTCTCTCAAAATGAGCCCCAAGGAGACAGGTCCAAGAGAAAGGTGAGTGGAAAGATCTGATCTCAGAGGTGTTTTAAAGGCAACATCGCATATGCATCATATCAGTGGACCTCGAGACATGTCATATAATAGAAAAGTTGGTATTCAGCACTTTTTCCATGCCCGCATGTCCATTTAAAACAAAATGTAAAAAGTTATTTATTAAAACATTTTAACTCTCTGACAAATTTCTATATATAAAGGTCCAGCGACTGAACAGCAGAATGACTGGAACAACAGAGGGCAGGGCCAGCCGGCCAACTGCCCACAGCCCCTCTCCCTGGCTGGCCAACCTCCTAGGGTTCCTCCCCCTGGGCCGGCCCCCCATAGGCCCCGATCACCGGCCAACCTGAGGGACCCCGCCCATCCATTTCTCATCCATTCCTTGAATCACCTTTACTTGCCTCTAGTTTATAATAAGTTATTAAAATCTGTACTCCTTCAAGATATCTGCTAAGTATTAATATATTTTTCAAAGAGAGTGATAAAGCAACTTAGACATAAGATTTTATACTGCATGTTTTACTTGTTTATTAAATTTAATTTTAGTGCAGACATTTAAAATATTTGATTTTTTTTTCTCATCTCCTTTAGACACACTCATGCACACACACGAATACATATAGAGTGTTTTCTGAATAACAATTACAGTTTCAGGCTCACCCATGTATTAGATTACTCCTTTTCATAACTTATTCTTATAGATATAGGCAGATTTTTTATTAGCAGTGTAAAAATATCAATAAAAAATGAACTTTTTCATCAAAACGTAATACATTCCCTACCACTTAGTAACATTGTCAAAAGATTAAAACATTCTCAGTGATCTCAAATATCTTTATTTTATGAGTGGTAGTAATTATAAATATTCTATATTACTTAAATATCAAATAATCCTCAAGAGATAACCAAATAATGCCCATATATGAAAGGTATAGTGTCATTTTGATAGAGTAATGTGGAAGTGTCATAATGTCAGAAAAATAAGAAAACATTATATTGAAATCAAAGATTTTTAAATTTGAGTTTCATAACTAAAAACAAGGGAAAATGAAATATTAATTGTTTGTATGTCTGCTGCCCAGATAGTTTGAGATTTCATTGACAATTTGAACCACAGCCTTTTAATCTTTATGTTCCTAACTCCCAACCCACTGCCTGACACAGAGCAACACTTAATTAATGTTTATGGGATAGAAGAATACCAAGAATAATAATCTACAGATTATCCTCACTATGTCCACCATTAGAATTTTTAATTGAGGATAACTATATATTTTTGGAATCTTCTCCCAAAAGAGACTTTTTTCTTGACTCAGAAAGGCCATTCATTGTCTGAACAGGACTCCGTGATGCTTAAACACATAGAAGCACAATAGTGTCTCATGAGTCTAGAAGCCGGTGGTCAAGGAACTGGGAGCATATGGGAAGCCTGAGCCAGCCAATAGACCCTGGTGGGAAGGAATAGCTCCAGGAAACACTGTTGGAGAATGCAAAGACACCCTGAGGACTGCATCTGATGTAAGGCGGGTGGTCAGTTAGCTGACCGGAAAGAAACAAGTTTGGTTTTAAAGTCAAGTTACTGGTGTGCGAGTAAAGGTGATTCAAGAAATGGATGAGATAAAAAGCCAAAAGAAGTCAAGATAAAGAAGGGGAACAGCTCAGCAAAGAGGAGAAGGAATAACAGCAAGAGAGTGGCAGTGAAGAAACTCCATGGCATTGTATAGCACATGCCTCTTAAGAAAGAGGGTGGGATGGAGGGAACACTAGGCCAGCAGATGGCTTCATGTACCTCAGTAGAAAACACTTAGAGATGAAAGCAAGCTTAATGCCATTCATTTGATTGCTTAAGAGCACATCAATATCCAATGTCATGCTTAAGGCAACCCAACAGCTGTCTTGGCCTGTTCACTATTGTTCAGAGAAGAATTAACCTTAATAGGGCAGAGTGCCGATGTAAGTGTTGTAATCAGGCATTGAATATAAACTGTCCTGCCCTGTGATTCAAAACTTCCCCCAACTGCCAGCAAACACCTCCCTTTGCACTCATTGCAAATTAAAAAAGCAAAGTATTTTATATGTAAATGCAGCTCACTGAGATGTGTGAGACATAACATTAGAAGTGTAGGTATAACTGGCTAAAAGAAAAACAAAAGGAGAAATTCATGAAGTTACAGAACAGTTTTGCAGGTTCCCACCCCCTCCCTGAAAACAGTCTAGCCCCTTAAATAGTTTTTAAAAAAAAAAATGCAGATAAAACTGGCCTATTTTGGAAAAGATTGCTAAATTCTAGCCTAGCAGGGGGCCAGTGAATCAAGTGCCTGAGGGTGTAAGAATAAGGAAAGGATCACTGCCATTATATGTGCAAATATTTCAGGCTTCAACAAAATAAAACCCCAGATGATGTGAAAATCCTGCTCTTCTAGAATTTTCACGGTGTCACCATTTCTATACTGTTTGCAGACTACAAACTCTTTCTTAAAGGGACATAAAATTGTTAAAGTCATCTCACAATTGTGTTCACTTTATTCCTTGATCTCAGACCCCAGAGAGTGGACCTGAGTAAGCGACACCCCCAGAGGATGAACAATGGGGATGGTTCGGGGTAGTGTTCATATTGAAAGTCCCACGTTCTGGGAAGCTGTCCGTCCCTGGCAAACCAGGACTTTTGCTCACACTAGTTCCAGGTTTATTTGCTGTTTTGTCTGGGGCTCTTCACAGACGTGCATCAGAAACCTGAAAGAGGAAAAAACCTTTTGGAGCATCATCTACAGAAGGAAGGCCTGGGAGCATTTTGGACGATATAGGATGGTGGTTCTCAGACTTGGCTGTGCATTAGAATCATCTGGGCATCTTTTTTGGGGGCATAAAACTCTTATATATCATTTTACTTTATTTTTTACCTTTATTATTGAAAGTGTTTTTTTCCCTGTTATCCCTTTCTAACCTGCACCTGCTCCCCATCCCAGGCCTTCACCACACTATTGTCTGTGTCCATGGGTTATGCATATATGATCTTTGCATAAAAGATCTTTGAGGTATCTTTGAAAAGTACTAATACCAGGAGTCTTAATGCAATTGTTCTGTGTGTGGCCTAGGCAAGTTCTCCAGATGTTCAGCTTACATAGAATGGATGTGTAAGTTGTAGTATATTTATTAAAAGGGAAGATTTCATAGCAGTAGGAAAACACTGTTGCTAATCCCAACAGTATGGGTAATTCTAACAGATATAACATTATTATGTCTAATAAAGAACACATACCTGGAATTTTAAAAATAGGCAAAACTAACAGCGATAGAATTGAAAATAGTGGTTTCCTTTGTCGACTTGAAGCGTGGAATGGGCATCTGGGTGTTAGGGAAGTTCTATATATTGATTTGGATGTAGATATGAGCAGTCCATCAAGCTATATACTTAATCAATGTATACTCTAACATATGCAAGTTATTCTCAAAGTTTTTTAAGTCATATATATTTTTCTTGCCCCTTTCTCTCCTAAGCTTCATATCATTTTGAGCTTTAAATATTACAAAACTCCTCTTATAGATATTTTTCTTAAAATTTTAAATTTTATTTTAGTTTTGTGTAACATTTGCATGTTATATCTGTCTTTTTAATGTTATAGTATATATATATGTTTGAATTTAAAACGTGTGTATGTATATATATATATATATATATATATATATATATATATGGTTGATCCATTTTATATTTGTAGTAGTTGTATGTGTGTTCATACTAAAATGTTAATGATACTTGTATTTGAGCAGTATAGTATACAATAAAAACAAAATGTATATTTACACAAATTTGATATTCTTTAAGTTCCTTTTATCATGTGTGCAATATTATTTATATAATTTTAGAAAAACTGAAATAGTAAAAATATGATTGCACAGCACTGAGATAACTACTCTTCTTATTACCCTGTATTTTCTGCTATAATATTTTTATGTTCATATGTGTGTTCAGACATTTTTGAGATCATATCATACAGATATTTTATAGCTGGTACTGTTGGGTCTCTCATTCATCAATCTATTTATTTGACATTTATTACCTTTGATGGAAAACTCTGGTTTATAATGTGGGGAATGCAAGATAAGGAAAGGAAAATATTGAGAAGAAAATCTGCCATCCAGATATTTATAACTTACCTAATTCATTCATTCAGCAAGTATTTGTTGAGGTTCTTTAATGTGCCAGGTACTGTTGTTGATGTGACAAGAATCTTCTGTTCTTAAGTGAAACAGAAATTATCAAAATTCATTTGATATGTCTTAGCTTTAAAAGAAAGACATGTTTGGTCTTCAGATGATCTAATAGGCATTTAGCACACTAACTCTGTTAAAATTCTTTAAATGATTAAGGTTTTTGTTCTCTGGAGTTTAAGGTCGCCATCATTTAAATGTCTTTCAGTGAACACTTGCTTGCAAACCTACACCAGCTGAATTAATAAATAGAAGATAAATGAGTCCATCGATGGAAGAGAAGGGACCGACAAAGAGACACATGCAGCCCGAAAATGAATTCAATGATCACCTTTGTTCCAGGTGCCAAGAAATTAAGTGAAGGCAAAGACCATATGGAAGAACATTCCGAAGTTAATATCAAGGATAATACGGTAATTACAAACAGACCCCTTCCTGTTCCTTGCTTTAATATTGCAGACTGCTCCTTTCCCTTGTGTTGGGAAGTTGGTTTCCCTGATGGCAACTCTAGGTGCGGAAAGGCCTGTGGAGCCTGAGATCCTGGTAACCAGGGAGCAGCCATGGTCCAGGTAGAGGCTGTTGTCCAGGAACCAGGCAGATCCTGACAGGGGACCTGGGAAAGGCAATGAGGGAAACAGGAATGCTGAATTTCAAGGATGGGACTAAGACATCCAAAAAAAAAACAACAACAAAAAACCAGTAGGAGGTCCCTGCAGATGGGATACAGGGTGGGAGCTATGTCTCCAGGACAAGGCAAGGGCTTAGTTACTGGAGCAGAGCCTGAGGCCAGGGAGACACTGAGTTTGTGGCTTGACTCCCTTTTGTTCCTGTTGACAATTGGGTACCCAGGCTAGAGATGTGGCTTACTTTGCACATGGTGCTTCACCCTATTCAGCTAGGGGACCTCAAAAGTGAGGTCCTTTGGGATAAGCTCATTAAATAGGGTGGTCACCTCTCAATAGTGTGAAGCCCAAGAACTTGCAGGGAGCTGGAAAATCCTGTCCTTTGAGTCACACTTTTCTAAGTTCTCTGATTACTAACCTTAGCTTCTTGAGCCGTTTTTTCCTCCCCAGATTGTGGTACGAGTTTGAAGACCTTCTTTTCTTTTCTTTTCACTTTGATTTTAGATTAAAATGAGAATTATGTGAAAAACATTGTGATGGTAGAGATCACTGATTAAATCTTATTCGTATCAGACAAATGCTGGCAACTACATATTCTCTATGAGGAGTCTTAGATCATTTTATCCTATGCTTAGGCCAAGTCAGATAAATTGATTTAACACAAAGGGCATTTACCCTCCTCACACAGTCAGGACACAAAGCCAATGCCTGCTGGAGCCCAGGGTTTCCATTCTCACTCAGCCTCCAGGATGTTGGGGTGCGCTGAGGTTTTCCTGCGCACTGGCTGCCTGGCTCTGCAGATTGATCTTGAGCACCTTCATCATGGAACTGGTCAAACCTGATTTCCCAAAGGTCAGGAGACTCTCCAGTTATTTCATGTTTGTGTACCTTGCCCTTGAAAAGAGAAGATGGCAGTCAGCCTCTTTTCCCACTAACTCAGTTTATCCTGTGGAATCTCTCACCTCGTGATCAGGAAAACTTCATTTGTTGTAAGTGGAAGGAGCTTAATTGAGTGTTGGTTTTGCTATAGACCCATTTACAAGTATACCAAAACCGAAGGCCACCAGAGGAATGGGATTCGCTGTTTCCAGTGCAGTATTTTTAATTATGTCTTTTCACCTGAGCTTCAGGGCGGAAGTTTCATTTTTCTCCCTGCTCATTATTAGCAAAATCCACAAGGACTGGGTTTTCTAATTTCATGTTTTTCTACATTCAAGTGAACTGAGGATGCAAACTATTCTGAAATGACATTCGAGATATAGTTCAGATCATATCTGGAGTCTGGAGTTTCTTCCCTTCACACATATCTGTACATCCTACCCAGACTTCCCCCTGTCCACTTAGCAATGCGTGACCATGTAATCCGCATGTTACCGAAAGTATGTTTGCTGTTTGTTTAATTCATGTCCAGTGTGGCTTTGGGCACCATGCAGAGCTTGTGAACATTTAAAAATTAATTAACCTGAACAAAATTGAATTCACCAGTCTAGGTTCCTTGCTAATATCTTCACTGAGATATTAAATAATAAATGAGAGGAAAATTGAAGTGGTGAGATCTCAAGGAGAGAAAACAAAGATTCAGGCCCCCTGAGCTTTTAATCCCCATCCTGCCATTGTTTTTCCCTGTGAACTCAGGTCTGCCGGATTTTCCTTTTGTTTTCCTGGCTCTAGCGAGCAGCCGAGCGAGCAGTAGCAAGCCCAGGCCTAGAGTGTTTCAGGAAGGGGGAAGGATGCCCAGAACGCGCTTTGAGAGCCTCAAGTGAAACACACTGGGCCACACGTGTAAGTGATTATAGTTCATCCTTCGTGCGCTTCGTCCTTGCCCCGTAGGCTCAGACTGCCAGCCAAGGCACCAAAGACCAACCGAGGGGCTGTTGGTGCATGTGATAGGAACCCCTGTTCTCCGGCAGATGAGCTAAGAATGCACAGCAATTCACTATGTGTGTCCTCGACCCTACAGCCTGAGTCTCCAAAATACACTGGGAGTTGAATGGTAAATGACACTGGGTTTAAAACAACAGGAAATGGACTCAATATAATTGCTTGGGCATCTGTGTCCACTAGGCCTTTGTCCACACAGTCTGCCCCTGAACCCCAAGCCAGACTTCCCTCTGCTTTCTTGGAGATGACAAGGTGGCCATCTCTATGGGAGAAAGTCACTGGGAAGTGCTGGTTTCTCCGGACAACCTCAGGCTGGTCACCACAGTCAAGCCAGGGCTTGGCAGCCCCAGCCCCACACTGTTCACCAGATCAGACACAATTGCAACTGGATACAATTCCAGGGGCCTTAAAATTCATCTATTTATAGAAATGATTATTAGGCAACTGGGGTAGCTGCTCCATACAAATTGTTACCCTCAATTTTACAGGAGAGATCGTTTCAGAGTGAAAAATGGAATGAACAGTCACATAGCGTAGTAAGTGAGGGGGTGAGCTTAAAGATCAGACAAGCTGGTGTGGATCTGGGCTCCACTTTTACTGGCTGCACGGCTTCTGTCAAGTTGTAAACTATAATTTCTCTAAACTTCAGTTTCTCCACCAGCCTCTAAGCTAGGACCATACCCAACTTGCTCACCATTATACCCTTAATGCCTGATACACTATTTGGCATAAAATAGCTGCTGAAAACCAGTTGGATGAATAAAGGTTTTTCTTGAGTCGTTTTTACTGCTTGTAACATCTACTGATTTAACAGCCAGGATAGGAAACAGAGGGGCACAGCCATCTGTACCAGCTCCCTTGTGTGCTTTCCTGTGGTCTCTATGGGAACAACCTCTGGGTGAGGGAGAAAAGAGGCTCTTCAGTATTTGGCCTGCTGCGCTTAAGCATCTAGCCAGGAGGTTAAGCATGATGCTTAAGATTGCTTTGTGTAGGTCAACTAACCCTCCTCCCTCAGAGAATTGATAGTGCTCAGCAAGGGTTTTGCATTTTGATAACATTTTGCTCCCTCATATATTTATGGAATTGTGTATATGTAGAATGTTGCAGTGTTTCCCATGGCATCCTTTCAGTTTAATAGCGTGATCCTCCGACTGTGGACCTCCCTGGCTGTGTTTGATGTGGACACACAAGTATGTAGAGTTTTCCTTTCTTTCCTGTTTTAATTCTTTGTTAGTTAGTCAGAACTGCATTGCTCCAGAGACTAGCTATTGTCAATGGCCACACTCACATCCAACATCCTTTGCAGATCAGGAGAAAAGGTGGAGAACAATTGCCCAGGGAACTAGAAGCAAGGCTACGGGAGCAGACACAAGTACTACAGTACTGTCAATCTCCATGAATAGAGTTAATTTATTCTAGTTGTGTTCATTTTGTTGTTCTTTCTCAGCTAATGCCCAAGCCACCTAAAAAGACAGACTTAGTTGTCTATTTTTAGTTTCTGTGTCACCCCACATGGAGCCTTTGATTTGTTTTGGACTCTTTACTTGTAGGAAGGGCTGTTAACACACATGAACTCAGACAAAAGAGCCTGTTGTGCAGCCACTTCCCATCATTGAGTTAGTGGTGAGCACAAAGGCATGAAAGGGGGCATCTTGCCCAACTAGTGTGGCTCAGTGGTTGAATGTTGACCCATGAACCAGGAGGTCAAGGTTCGATTCCTGGTCAGGACACATGCTTGGATTGCAGGCTCCATCCCCTGTGTGTGTGTGTGAGTGTGTGTGTGCAAGAGGCAGCCCTACAATGATTCTCATCTTTGATGTTTCCATTTCTCTCTCCCTCTCCATTCCTCTCTGAAATCAATAAACACACGCACACACACATTAGAGGCCTGGTGCACAAAATTCGTGTATGGGGTATGTGTCCCTCAGCCCAGCCTGCACCCTCTCCAATCTGGGATCCCTCAAGGGATGTCCGATTGCCCATTTAGGCCCAATCCCAATGGGATCGGACATCCCTCTCACAATCCAGGACTGCTGGCACCCAACCACTTGCCTGCCTGATGGCCCCTAACCGCTTCTACCAAAATAGCAAAGAAGTCACCTCTTTAAAAATACTTAGTAAGCAGAAATCTAGATATCTAGTAAGCAGAAAACACATTTTACTCAGATTCTATTTCCACCCTCAAGTAAACAGTGACCAGCTGTAAAAACTCTTATTTATTAAGAGGTGAGAATGAAATCCATGCATTGTAATTCACTTAATTATGAAATAATCAACATTCTTAAGCAAAAATAACTTTACAAATAATTTTAAATCCAAACAAAATCAGCTACTGGTCTGGTTTTTCTATGGGTTTTTTAAAGACCAGTATCAGGATAATTTTAGAACTGCTTCAAATTCAGTATTTATTTTTACTAAGAATACAGGAACAACAAGGTGAGAAAAAAGCTTAAATCATGAGATAAGGGAGAAATTCTGGAATCACAATAGTGTGACATTAGATAAGCAGTTATCTCGATCTCCTTATTTAAAAAGAGACAAAATAGTACCAACATTCCCTACATGTTGTTGCTCTATTCAAATTAGCAATGACTCACACTTCATTCAGCATAAGAATTCTTGAGGTATCCTTGGTTAATTCATGCCTTCTACTGTCCCTGTTGCATTCGCAAGCTCCGCACCCCATTCTCTGCTTTTCCTACTACACAGCTTTTGCCCACCAAGCTCTCTGAGGCCCAATCACTTTTTTTCTGTCTAGCATAACTACTAATCCTAAAATGTTTCTCCTGTTATCATAGATGAGCACTTAGTAGGCTTGTACATTTGATTTGATACTTATATGGGTACTGGTAGGTTGTCGGAAGTTAAGCTATGTATACTACATGGTGACATTCCCAACTTTCCTTTCATGGGCCAGTTTGCCCATTTTGAACATTTGTACATTAGGTAAGCAATAAATGCTTTATACTGTCACCTAGTGGTGATTGCTCGTCCACCAACAGCTTAATCTTGGCACAGCTGCCATTTTCATACTCATTTTTATAATGATTTGAATACTCCAGTCAACCAGTTTTTATTGAGTGGCTAGTATATGTCAAGTCGTGTTTTAAGCACTAGGGCTACAGTAGAAAAGAAAATAACAAAAACCCCAAATCGAAATCCCTGCCTTTGTGGAGCTTATTACTAGAGGCCCGGTGCATGGATCTGTGCACGGGTGAGGTCCCTCAGCCTGGCCTGCGCCTTCTGCCAAGCCTGCAGGGATGGGGCCAAAACCTAGCAGTCCAACATCCCCTGAGGGATGTATCAATGCCAAACTGGCAGGTGGCCAGGGAAGAGCTTCAGTCAGGGCTGGGCACAGCTCTGCTGCTGCTTATCCCAACCCCACTGTGCTTGCCGCACCACCGCCACCAGGTAGCATTGTTGCAGAGCCAGGAAAGGTTCCCGCTGCCACAGCTGTGCTTGCCAGCCATGAGCCCGGCTTCTGGCTGAGCTGTGCTCCTGCTTTGGGAGCACACTGACCACCAGGGGGCAGTTCCTTTGTTCAGTGTCTGGCCTCTGGTGGTCAATGCCTGTCATAGCAACTGGTCATTTCAGTTGTTCCTTTGTAAAGGTTGCTTAGGCATATATATATATATATATATTTTAGTGGCCCAGTGTACAGATTCATGCACATTGAAAAAAATTAATTAGAAGGTGGCTGATGAGACGGGACTGGGTGAGATGTCTGGACACACCCTGGAGCCAACCTCCTGCAGTCCCTCCCTGGCAAGCTGCACCTGTGGCGGTGGCACAACTTGAAGGGTGTCTGCAGTCACCACAGTTTGGCAGTAAATCAGATCCGGGGCCGACAGTGCCCCAGCAATAACATAACCCATGGCCAAAGGTGGAATTGCATGGCTCCATGAGGAATCGGGCTCCCTCTTCTCTGGCTTTAGGCTGCATCATCTGAGAACCACCGCTGCCAAGTCCCCATAGCTTGGCAGCTACTGCATTGAGCATCTGCCCCCTGCTGGTCAGTGTGCATCATACCTACCGCCAGTTGAATGTTTGCTTAGCCTTTTATATATATAGGTTGCAATTTCTTTATTTTTTAAGTAGAAAAATAAAGAAATGTTTATTAATTGAGAATTGTAGACATGTAATTTTATACAATTGAAACTAAGTGTTAAGAGTGGAAAATTTTAGAACTAGATGAGTGCTTATTATGCTGAAAGATTCAAGTACATTTAAATAGCAACCCAAAATTCAGAAAATACAGCCCTGGTCAGTGTGGCTCAGTTGGTTTGGTGTGATCCGTGCATAGTTTGATTCCTGGTTAGGGCACATGCCCTGATTATAGTTTGATCCCTGGTTGAGGAATGTGCAGGAGGCAGCCCATCGATTTTACACTCACATGTCAATGTTTAACTAAAAAATTAATTAAGAGTTTTTAAGTAAAAATTATGCAAATACATAACTATCTAAATGCAAAACATTAAGGATATCACAATATGTTATTCTAAATGTACTATTCACAGATATTCTACTTTAGACTGTGATTTATTCTCCACAGAGGTCTGCGTTAGCAATTCTGAGAAAATATATTGTGGGTAATCATGGCCAAAAGTCTTTATTTTTCTTCATGGAAAGTAGTTACAATACTTACCCCTTTTCACAATGGGGTATAGTTAGAATGAACCATGTATTGCTGGATTGGAAGTGGAGGCATCTATATTCATGCTGATTTCATATATACATGTAAAAAGTCAGGTAGATACAGAAATAGAGATGCATGTAAATGTGTATGCATATATTTCTGAATTCTTATTGAAGGGGCCTAGCATCTGGAAAACCTAATAGCAATGAGAACACCTAACGCCCAAATCATAGTTTCTAAATATCATTTTTTAATAACATAAATACAGTGATGCTTTTTGGAAATACTGAGCCCAGCGTTGGGACAGTGAAAGTACAAAATGAACTTGGAAAAATGGGTGGTGTCAAAAAGGAAGCAAATACTCAACAAATTATGGGCCCAGCCAGCATGGCTCAGTGGTTGAGTGTCAGCCTATAAACCAGGAGATCATGGTTCCATTCCCAGTTAGGCCATATGCCTGGGTTGCGGGCTCAATCCTCACTGTGGGGCATGCAGGAGGCAGCCAAACAATGATTCTCTCTCATCATTGAGGTTTTTTCTCTCTCTCCCTCTCCCTTCCTCTCTGAAATCATTAAAAATATATTTTTAAAAAATTTTAAATTATGACAGCTAGTTGAAGATACTAGAGCCAACTTGGAGTTCCCAGGGGCTCCATCTGGAACAATTTGAGCAAAAAATAAATAATGATACTGATTAAGTATAACTCATAAAATAAAATGTTATGATCTTATACTGGTATAAATATGTAGTTGAAATCAAAATTAAAGGAAAGGAAAGAATAGATACCTCTTTGTTATAATAGAATTTCAATTAACAAATGAAGAAAAATTGATGGAATGTTTAAAAGTCACAACTTGATGAAGACCACAGTCATATTTGTTTTCGGCAAGAACCATTAGTGGATCCTAAAACTAATGGGAAAATTATCATGAGAAACATTATATCCATAAATTCAGAATATACCTCCATAAGACATGTTTTAACTATAAAGGAAAAAAATAGCAACTTCCTAGCAGATGAACCTAGCACACATTAACTTAACCAAGTGATCAAAGGTAACAGCACTGGTAATATATTGATAGGATATACTGAGAAGGGCATAATATGTTAGTCTCAAAAATATGTAACTTGAATTTAATCACAAGAAAATAGACAAACCTTGTTGAAGGCCAAAAATAAGTGGCTCACCTGAACATTTCAAAGTTTCAAGGTCTTGAAAAACAAAGAGCTATCAAAGATTAGAAGCAATCAAGGAGACAAGCAACTAAATGCAATGTACTATCCTGGGTCAGATCTTGGATTTAGAGGAGCGGTTCTCAACCTGTGGGTCAC
>PVJC01026519.1:0-23946 GCA_004026665.1 Murina feae
ACAACACAATTCAGAACAACTTGATTTTAGCCATAGGCCTAAACCCTGCCTTTATCTTCAGGACGATGTTGGATGCCCATTCTAACCAGTTAAAGATGTGCAGGAAGATCTGACTTTAAAGATGTTCACTGAATTCACAAAAGATGGCAATGTTGGTTGGTGGCAGCATAGATTTTTTTGGATCATCCTGAATTCTCACTAATAATAAAGCAAAACACCAAGAGTCCCAATACCTTTATGTGGGGAGCAATAGGGTGTCCAATGGGTCTGAAATACACAAATAGTCATAGGTATTCACTGGAAAATGTGGCAGGCTAAATGGAAGTTAGCAGTTGAAACTGGAAGGGGGTCTGCCCATTGCTAGTGAATCAATGGGCTGCAATAAAGTCTAGGGCAATGGTTCCCAACCTTTTTTTGGCCATGCCCCACATAAGCATCTCTAAAATCCTGATCAACCCCCCCGTGACATATAATTCTTATTACTCAAAAAGTGAACTCCTATTCATGTGGAGGAAGCCTAAAAGGCTATTAACTTGCTCTAAACAAGCTTCCAAAGAACATGGGATCCATGAGAGAGAAAAATAAAAGAATGAAAGGACAGTTGAAGTACTGAGAAAGAAATCACTAAGAAATTGTTAAAAAATAATATGAAGTAGTATGAAAAATAGCAAATAAAGTTTCAAAACATATAATAGAGAACTGAAATGCATAAATATATATTTATACTAGAGGCCTGGTGCACAAAATTCATGCACGTGTAGGGTCCCTAGGCCTGGCTGGCAATCAGGGCCTTCCTTCATTTTGCGCTACCCCCTGGTGGTCAGTGAATGTCATAGTGAGCGACTGATCTCCTGGTTGAACTCCTACAGGGACAATTTGCATCTTAGGCTTTGATATATGTAGATACTGTATATGAGGCCCCTAGAACCATAAGAATGTAAAATATATACTGCATTCTCGATTGCTCCCCTTAAAAATCAAATTGCCCCCCTGTGCTGCAAACCACTGGTCTAGAGGATGAAGCCCTCTAGTGTAGGCCCAGGAACTCTCTAAATTTAGCAGCCAGTGATGTCTTCTAGGACTAGTCCCTGCAAAATTGAATAAGACCAGGGAAACAGACAAAGAAAAGAGAAGTTACAGCAAAAACGAAGGTGAAAGAGAGCCTGGAAATCTCAGATAGCAAGTTACTATATTTCTGAACACTTCACTAAAATAACAGAAGAGGGAGCTCAGTGAAGTTGGAGTCTTCTTACCTGCCACCTTTAAGGTAATGTCACTCAGGTGGTCCCCAGGCTGCAGGTGACTGTATTCTTGGATGAAGTGAGTGAGTGAGATGTCTACATGGAACTTGTGTGGGTACGGGTTTTCTCCACTGACCTTTAGCTGGTGGACTGCTTGGCTTCGGATCTTGTAGTATTGCTATTTAAATACAAAAACAAAAATGAAAGTGAAAATTCAAGTGAGAAGTTGAACTTCGTCAGATTAGTGGCCCATCTGACAGAGTACTGTATTCTGCCTTGGGAAGTGGCTCTAATACACTGAGGTTTCTATAACTGCCTCCAATCCACCCCAATACCCTTGAAATCACAGGATTGGATATAGAGTGAGATTTTCACTTAAAAGCAAGATTCAACAGATAAAAAAATTTGAGTTCTGCCTAAAATAGTAAGCATAATTGGTACAGGTGGCTTTGGTTACCATTTTTGTGGGCACACAAGCATTAACTTCATTCCCATTTACTCACATTAGACTTTTCCCTAAGGCAGGCCCTTGGGGCCAGGAGGATGTTAAAAAAGGAATATTCTAGCCCTAGCTAGTTTGGTTCAGTGGACAGAGTGTCGGCCTATGAACTGAAGGGTTCTGGGTTTGATTCTGGTCAAGGGCACATCCCTGGTAAGGGGAGTGCAGGAGTCAGCTGATCAATGCTTCTCTCTCATCACTGATGTTTCTATCTCTCTCCCTTCCTCTCTGAAATCAATTAAAAAAAAATTATACATACACACACACACACACACACACACACACTATATATGAATATTCTACAGCAGGGGTCAGCCAATGTTTTCTGCAACAACTACTCAACCCTACTGTTGTAGTCTGAAAGCAGCCTCAGACATTTGTAAAAAAAAAAAAAAAAAAGGTCACAGCTGTGTTCTGATTTTACTTACAATACCAGGGAGGAGGGAGGAGACGGGGATAAGGGGGAATGGACCTGGCCTGCAGACCACTGTTTACCATCTCTGGTCTAAAGTATACACTTTCCATGGACCTTAGACTGGAGACACTTTCTCTGGGGCTGCCCAGCTAGTTCCAAGGAAGATTAATCAGTCATTATGAAGTACTAGATGCTCCTAAATGCCTATTGACAGCTGCTTAGAAAAATGTTCAGGGCCTGTGCTTTTGACCAGATGGAGTGGTAGGCTCTCCCTCATCCTTCTGCAGTGACTTAGGGCCCAGGGGCCGTTCCAGTTCCTATTTTATCTTCTTAGTCATTGGTTCCCAGGGATTTGCCAGAAGCTCCATCAAAAGCTTCCCCATGCCCCGGCAGGGTGGTGGCCCAGAGGACTCACGTTTGGGTCCAGGCTCTCCTCCTCGGCACCCACGTCATTGTCCGTGGTGTGGTTGGTGGCAGCAGCATTCGTCTGGCTTAGTTGTTTCTCAATGAGCTCCTTCTGCTTGGCTTCCTTCTCCGCTATTTTCTTCTCAGCTTTCAGGCGTCTCTTTAGCTCACTGTTGGGAAGATGAAAATGTTCAATATGATAGTAGTCTGAAGAGTCCTCTACTATGTTCTGCCCCATAGCCACTTGTCAAAAATATGAACATCATGGCGGAAATGTTCTTGCTTAGTTCTCCACCCCCAGTTCTAGTCTCTTGGTCACTAAACTCTGTATATGAGAGAGGCAAAGGATAAAGTAAACATAGAATAAAGCTGTGAAAGTTCTTTTTCAGTATATGCTTTCCAGTCTAAGGTCCATGGCAAAGAAGAATCCTACATATTAGTTTATGTTTAGAATAGGAAAAAAGATTTTCCAGAAAAATCAGCAATATAGTCTTTCCTCAAGCTAATTAGGTCAGGGAGGCTTCTGAAGCCAGGGACTGAATCTTAGTTGTCTGGTATCTATTCTTTGTAGAGTATGAAGTTCCTTGCGTACCAGACCTGATATGAGAAGGCAATATCTCTAGCTCTGTCTGCCACCCTTCCCTGCCCCTCCAAGGAGTAGGTTAGTGTGGGGCAGGGAAGGGGGGATCTTCAGAGTTCCAGGAGACATTCCACAGATAAAATCTCCCTCTGCATTAACCAATGCACTGACAAGGGCCTTCAGCATTAGTCTTACTCTGCTCACTGGAGCCTGGCTCAGACAACAAACTGGATAGAACAGTGTACAGAGCGGCATAGCATAGGGGGTAATTTATCATCTTTAGAGCCAGATTCCCCGGGACTAAATTCTGACACACCTACCTATCAATTATGTGACCTTGGACAAGTGACTTAACTTCTCTCCATCTTATAAAATGGATAATAGACACCCTCCTCCCCAAATGTTATTGTGAGGATTGAGATAATGTATGCAAAGAGATGACCCTGTCTCAAAAGCATTATGGCAAGCATGCAAATGTGAGCTATTACAGGTATCCCTCACTATCTTAACCCTTTATTCACTGCACCCAGGACAGAAACCTTACAGATTTGGTCAACTCCCTTACTTCTCACTCTTGATACTTGTCATAGGAGACTCAAAAAGTAAAGCAGCCCTGGCCAGTTTGGCTCAGTGGATAGACTGTTGGCCTGCGGACTGAAGGGTCCCAGGTTTGATTCCGGCCAAGGGCACATGCCCAGGTTTTGGACTCGATCCCCAGTGGGGGCTGTACAGGAGGCAGCCAATCAGCGATTCTCTCTTATCATTGATGTTTCTATCTCTATCTCCCTCTTCCTTTCTCTCTGAAATAAATAAATATATTTAAAAAAAGTAAAGCAATTCATATAACTTGGTATCCCTTATGATCTGAAAACTTGCTATGTGAACCCAGAAACCAAATAGATTTGGGTAGAAAGGGATACCCTCATTATTCAAATAAAATTGATCATTCTTGCCCTGGCCAGTGTAGCTCAGTTGGTTGGGTGTCATCCTGTGCACCAGGAGATCGACAGTTTGATTCCTGGTTAGAGCACATGCCCAATTTGGGGGCTGGATCCCCAGTGGGGGTATGCAGGAGGCAAATGATTGATGCTCTGCTCTCACATAGATGTGCCTCCCTCTCTCTCTCTCTCTCTCTCTCTCTCTCTCTCTCTCTCCCCCTTTATTGTGCTATAATTCAGCCAGGGGGCATCTCATCCTATCTAGTTGTTCCTAGCATTAACATAATAAGTCCATTCAACTGGGTGTTGCTCTCTCTCTCTTTTGTAAAATATACTTTTATTGATTTCAGAGAAAGGAGAGAGAGAAAAACATCAATGATGAGAAAAAATCAGTGATCAGCTGCCTCCTGTACGCCTCGCACTGGGGATCAAGCCTGCAACCACAGCATATGCCCTTGATCAGAAAGGAACCCAGGACCCTTCAGTCCACAGGCTGACATTCTATCGACCGAGCCAAACCGATCAGGGCTGGTTGTTGTCTTTAAACCAAATCAATCCTAAGGATAATCCAAAAAGGTCATGTGGCTAGAAATTAGACTGGAAACCAAATTAATCTCAAGAGCAAACAAATTCTAGACAGATAGGAAAGGGAAAACAACCTGAACTAGAAATTTTTTATTCATACAAGGTTTCTTTTCAGCACTATCCTAGAATAAGATCTGCAAGTCATTTCCAGAATTTTAAGGACAGAGAACATAAATTTATTAAAGAGAACATGAGAAAGGTTTTGGTAGCAAGGCTTTTTGTTTCCTTAGCAACAAGTCCAAAGACTTAGCCAGAGGCTTAACAGAAAAGGACCCGAGTAAGGGGAGGACTTTTGCTCCCAGAACAATAAAGAAGGTAATGAGCACCAACCTTCTTTTATTAGAAAGTGGCTGGTCCTTGTGAAGAGCTGTGAAAGGAGCAAGTGGACCCAGTCGCGGCTGCCTCGGCCCCCACTGTGCCCAGGAAGTTTGGCGCAGGGACCCCCTAACAAGTCTTATAGCAGCTTGCGTCAACATGGCAGAACACCCTGGAACTAATGATTACCACCACCTAACAGGAAACACAGAGATGTGGTGTCAGATGGGACAGACAGTATACATAAACCCAACCAGCACTCCTACTCTCATGGGTTGGGGGAGGATGCAAAACCTTTCAGTGTCTCATTTTACTTAAGACCCTCTTAAGTTAAGCAGCCCCTGACACTCATTCTTCTGCAACCAGAACTGACAAGGTTCTCAGTCCAGGCTTTTTATCGTAAAAAGATGCATATCTGGGATCAAAAGTCAATAGCAATAACTTACAGGTAGAAATGATGACAATATTCTAGAAAATCAGAGAGAGGACCTAAAGCAGTGTTTCTGAAGCTATTTCTTGGCACAGAAAAGCATATAAAATGTCACTGTCAACTACAACTCTAAATGAAGATAAAAGCAAGCCACACAAAAGCATCCGAGTCAAAGATAAGACTTGTTTGGAGCTCTAGGAATAAGGAAGAAAGGAGAATTTCAGGAAGAGTATTACAACTATATTATGTTTATACTGTACATTAACACTGGAAGGCAACAGAAATACAGGGATCATGTTCTTTATTGCATTCAAATAAATTTGGCCTTTCATCTGGAAATGAGTCACCTGTGAGGCAGGCCACTTGTCTTTTTTGGGTTTTTTTGTTTGTTTTTGATGGACATCTCACTTTTATTCCTGATAATCCCGATGCTTCTCATGGGAAGGGAGAGAACATGGACACCCTGTTGCCCACTGCAGAGCTGATTAATGGTGAGGATATCCACTTCGAAGGACAGGAAGCGGCAAAGCAAGGAGATCCTTTATGCCTGGGGATGGGCATGGCCAACAAGCCCTCTGGCCTGTGCCCCTCCTCACGGGGAGGTCTCCATGGAATGCCCATGTCTCCTGACACAGGCCATCTGTTTTTAAACTTGGAGAAAATAACTGTCATAAAATGGTGCTCACTAAAGATTCAGACCAAGGAAATTCCAAGAACAATAATAGAAAATGTTAATATTATTTTAGCTCAAGGTCACTAGAGGTATACCATCAACAACAGATTCTTTTAGACAACATGAGGTATGGTGCAGTCACTATAGAGAGTTTGATTTTAGATCTTTGCTCCAGAGTTTTGGATCAGTGGTAGACCATACTTTAGTTATGCACACTTCAGCAATGTATGTAATCACCCAGAGTCTCAGTCCATTAAAATGAAAAGTGGACACTTGCAAGGTTATTATTGAGATCACATAAAAAGTTTGTACATTTCTAGTACAGTGCCTGACCTGTGTAAAGCTGCTTTAAAAAGTGGTAGCTATGCTTAATTTAAGAAAATTCAGTAGAAAGAAAGTGGCCAGTTTCCTGAATTTATCTTAAAATTGTGCTTTCAACTGAAGACCTTGCTTATGAATCACCTGTGATTTGCAACCCTAATGTTCAATACTAATGTAACAGATCAAAGTCCAGTCAATCTTCCCAAAAGCAGAAGTCCAGGACCAGGTTCCAAACTTAAGAGATCCATCAGACACTTTCAGAACAAAATATTAGTGTCTATCAAACCATGACTTTAGGTATTCCCTTTTTAATTTTTCAATAATACTTAGAGAATAAACCCAGAGCCACAAAGAAAACATTTTTACTAATTGAGAGCAATTCCAGCAGGGCTCAGCAAGAGAATTGAGCCCTAATGTACTAAAAATAGCCATCCTATATAATAAAGCCCTAATATGCAAATTAACTGAACAGCAGAACAACGGGTTGCTGACACACGCACTGACCACCAGGGGGCAGACGCTCAGTGCAGGAGCTGCCCCCTGGTGGTCACTGGGCTCCCATAGGGGGAGCGCTGCTCAGCCAGAAGCTGGGCTCACGCTGGTGAGGGAGCCTCTCCTGCCTCCGCTGCAGGTGGGTGGTAAGGAGTGAAGGGTCCTGGACTGAGGGAGGGCTGTCTGCCTGCTGGTTTAGGGCCGATCTCTGGGGGAATCAGGCCTAAGTCGACAGGCAGACATCCCCCAAGGAGTCCCTGACTGCAAGAAGGCACAGGCCGGGTTGAGGAACCCCTCTATCCCCGCCCGTGCCTCTAGTTACATATAATGAACTAACTTCGGTCCTATGCTTCTGGAATGGTTCTATTTATGTACCGTTCTTGGGAGTACTGAGAAAAGTCAGTCAAGCCTTAGCTGGTTTGGCTCAGTAGATAGAGCGTCAACTTGTGGACTAAAGAGTTCCAGGTTTGATTCTGGTCAAGGGCACATGCCTGGGTTTCAGGCTCGATCCCCAGTGGAGAGCATGCAGGAGGCAGACAATCAGTGATTCTCATCATTGATGTTTCTATCTCTCTCCCTCTTCCTTTCTGAAATTAATGAAAATATATATTTTAAAAAGTCACTCAAATCATTGCCTATGTTCTGTGAAGAACCCTGGTTAAGAGGGAGTGTGGTATGTAGAGAATATAAGTTAAAAAGTGTAGCTAGCTGATAAACAATAATTAGATACAGAAGCAGAGAAGCATTAAATAGACTGTCAAACTACAGCAGGAAGGCCAGGGAGGGTTGGGGGGGAGGGGAAAGAGATCAACCAAAGGACTTTTATGTATTCATATAAGCATAACCAATGGACACAAGACACTGGGGGGCAGGGGAGGACGGGGGAAGGTCAAGGGGAAAAAAAAAGAGACATATGTACTACTCTTTGTAATATTTTAAGTAATAATAAAAAAAATCAAATTAAAAAAAAAAGTGTAGCTAGCCCTGGCCAGTTTGGCTGGGTTGGTTGGAGTGTCATCTGTCCCCTGAAGGGTTGGATTCCCAATCAGAGCACATGCCCAGATTGCAGATTCCACCCTGGGTGAGGCGGGAGGCAGCTGATGGATGTTTCTCTGTCAAAAAAAAAAAGAGGGGGGGAGGAGACTGGTGTAGCTCAGTGGTTGTATTGACCCATGAACCAAGAGGTCACCAGATGGATTCCTGGTCAGCATTTGATCCCCAGTAGGGGGTGTGCAGGAAGCAGCAGATCGATGTTTCTCTCTCATAGGTGTTTCTATCTTGCCTCTCCCTTCTTCTCTCTCTAAAATAAAAAAAAAAACATTTTTTTTAAAGTGTGGGGGGTGGCTAGTCTTTATTTCTATTTACCTTCACACTTCAAGGAGTGTGATGAACAAAGTTATATCCGGCAAAGCTAAATGCAGCTTAGTATTCCTGGCGGGCTAAGACAGTTCCTACTACTAGACATCAGTCATTCCCTCAGTATTCAGATTCTTTGAATAACCCATATGGACAGGTGCACGACAGTGTTTTATAACTGATAACTTTATTTTAAAAATTTTATTTATTGATTTGAGAGAGAGAGGAAGGGGGAGAGGGAGATTCCGCTGTTCCACCCATCCATGTATTCATTCATTGTTTGATTTGCTGTATGTGCCCTGACCTGGGATCCAACCAGAAACCCTGGCATAAAGGGAGACACTCTCCCCAAGTGATTACCCTGCCAGGGCCAGAACTGATCGCTTTAATACACAAGGTTCAGAATGGCCTTAGGGAGGCCAAGGAAAATTAAGGTCTTTCTGAAAAGCCAGGGT
Organism: Murina feae; assembly: GCA_004026665.1. NCBI lineage: Eukaryota > Metazoa > Chordata > Mammalia > Chiroptera > Vespertilionidae > Murina > Murina feae. The sequence continues at coordinate 8,706 of PVJC01026519.1, forward strand.
ATTTAACGTGTCTCCAACCTTCTTACTGGGGCGTGGGTTCAGTATTATAACAACACATTTCCTCGGGGGGAGGAAATGGAAGGAGTAAGTTTCGCTTGTCAAGTTTCGCTTTTCAGTCACTCCCAGTTCTTGGAATTCTTATTCCAGGATCCGACAGGTGGGGAACCCACGAGGCCTAGACCCCGGGACACCCTGGGCAATGTAGTTTCCGGGCGTAGTGACTCGGTCCCCACGCGTCCTCACCCATGAGAACCAGCAGGAAGGCCCCAGGCTTGGCCCCCTCGGCCGGAGCCTAGAGGAATTTCCTAACCCAGACTCTCTGGCTGCAAAGGCCTTAGTGACCCGCGAAACTACTTACTTCTTGCTCAGTTTTGACTCGCCGCCGTCCACATTCACCTCAGGCTCCTGCACCGTAGCCATCTCTCCCGAGGCCCGAAGCGAAAGTAACGAGGCTGTCCAGCAATTTCCCAGTCGGGGTCGGAAGCCCCGCCTCTTCCGGAGAGAGGGGGGCGGGTCCTCCTTGCGCGCCGCCGCCGCGCAGGCGCAGTGAGGGGTTTCGCAGCCGCGGCGTCCGGAGCGGTCCCTCAGGTCCGTCAGCGGCGCTCGGTGCCTAGTTCTTCAGGTCCTCTGCGTCAGCTATGGCGGAGGCGATGGATGTGAGCAAAGACAGCGGGCCCACTCACTCCTCCACCCTGTTCGTGAGGGAAGATGGCAGCTCCATATCCTTCTACGTGCGCCCCAGCCCGGCGAAACGCCGGCTTGCGACGCTCATCCTGCACGGCGGCGGCACCCTGTGCCGGGTGCAGGAGCCGGGGGCCGTGCTGCTGGCCCAGCCCGGGGAGGCAGCGGCCGAGGCCTCGGGCGACTTCATCTCCACGCAGTACATTCTAGACTGCGTGGAGCGCAACGAGAGGCTCGATTTGGAGGCCTATCGGCTGGGCCCGGCCCCGGCGGCCGACCAGGCGGCGGAGACGAAGAGCGAGGCTGCGGCCGAGGGCGCCGCCGCGGAGCCCGAGGGGCCGCCGCTCACGGGGCGGATCGCCTTCTCCGACGCGGACGACGTGGCCATCCTCACCTACGTGAAGGAAAATGCCCGCTCGACCAGCTCCGTCACGGGCAACGCCTTGTGGAAAGCGATGGAGAAAAGCTCGCTCACTCAGCACTCGTGGCAGTCCCTCAAGGACCGCTACTTAAAGCACCTGCGGGGCCAGGAGCATAAGTACCTTTTGGGGGACGCCCCCGTGAGCCCGTCCTCCCAGAAGCTCAAGCGGAAAGCGGAGGAGGACCCGGAGGCTGCAGATAGCGGCGGTGAGGCCTGGTGCCGCGGCCGTGTGGGTCCCTCACCTGTGCTGGTGCTGGGGGGCGGGGGCGGGCCCGCCATCCGCGTCCCGTCTGGCGTCCTGTTTGGCGGCTTTCGTGTCATCTTCCGGCCCCTCCCCCCTTTGACATCCGGGTAAAATTACACCATTTTTCTAATCTCTTCAGTTTTCCTTTTTCAATAACTCGGATATTGCCACGGTTTAATATTCAAAGGGTGTAAAAGGAAAAAGTACTAGATATAGAAAACGTTCTCTGTCTACTCACCAGTGAGCAATCCAGTTTTCTTCCCCAGAGGCAGCGGGGGAACCAGCTTCGTGGGTCCCTTTATCAGGGATATTTCAGAGTCTCGTCCTATTTTATTTTAATCATTTAGTTATTGAATTATAGGTGACATACAATATTATGTTAGTTTCAGGTGTACAGCATAGTGACTAGGTATTTGTATGCATGATGAAATGGTCGCCATAAATACAGTCCCCGTACAAGGTTACTGACTATATTCTGTAAGCCAGCGATTTTCAACTGTGTGCTGCAAGAATTTTCACAGACGTGCAATACCTGACCAGACAGAGGCACTGACCGCTGTTCCCTTTGTTTGTCAAATAATAAAATGACAGCAGCCAGCACAGCAATAGCCCTCCAGTGTGAATGAATCAAAACTGTACCTTTCATTGGTAAGATCGGCAAAAATATATATTTTGGTGTGGCACGGAATTTTAGTAATTAGTTTTTTTGTGCCATGAGATGAAAAAAGTTGAAAATCCCTGCCCTGTGCTGTACATTACATCCTGTGACGTATAACTGGAAATTTGTATCTCTTAGTCCCCCTTAACCTATTTTGCCTGCCTCCAACCCTGTTCCCCTACCTTCTGGCAACCACCAGTTTACAGACGTATTTCTCATGCATTCAGGTAGATTCAGTATAAACCATTTTAAAGGCAAGCCAAATCAGTTTATTTTTCTGTTTTGGCTTAATTGAACGTGTATCCACATAAAAAGGTTCTTGGCTATTGGAAGTCGCTTCCTGGTCTCATGGCTGAAGTGAAATCTTTTTTTTTTTTTTAATATATATATTTTTATTGATTTCAGAGAGGAAGGAAGAGGGAGAGATAGAAGCATCAATGATGTGAGAGAATCATTGATCGGTGGCCTCCTGCACGCTCCCCACTGGGGGTGAGCCTACAACCCCGGCATGTGCCAATGACTCCACATCTTCTCCATTAAGCCAAGAAATGAGTTTTCAAGGCAGTTGAATTGAATGTTGAGGTGCAGGCCTGGTTAGTGCTCAGTGCAAAGGCTTTAAGACACTTCACTTTTTACATAATGGCTATTGCAATTTAGATTGACAAGCCCATTTGTTTAAAAGAAGCTTGCTTTCTCTCTACTTCCCTTCTCTTACATAACAGTTAAAGTCTGGGGAGGTAAAATCTATTTCTCCTTGTCGTATGCTTTGTAGAGTTTTGTTTTTGGTAAAAGTGACATTTCAGATTTATTCAACAGAGATTTGGGTGCCAGACACTGTTATCCTGTTGGGATGTAACAATAAGTTAAGGTCCCTGTGGTCTTGGAGCTTAACATGCTAGCCAGGAAGTGGGAAGTGCTATAGAGAAAAGTCAGGGTAAAGGTTGGGGAGGAGGTGGTTTTCTCTAGGGTTTTAGGTAAGGTCACAATGATGAGCTGATACTTGAGCAGAGACCAAAGGAAATGAGAGTAAGGCAGGTGGTTATCTGAGAAAGTGTTTCAGATGGAATAAGTGCAAAGGCCCTGAGATGGAAATATTTTCTTGGAGCAACAAAGAAATCACTGTGGCTGGAATGGAGTAAACGAGAGGAAGCATTCTCGGAAAGGACAGGGCTAGGAGTGTGGACGAAGTAGATCATTTAGGACTTTGCTTTTAAATCAGTGGTGTTGGGACTATTGGCAAGCCATTTGCAACTTGGGACAAAATTAGGCTGACTCAGCCACTCAAAATAGTATTTTGATCATCATATATTTAAATGTAAAGATTAGCCCTGACCAGTTTGGCTCAGTGGATAGAGTGTCAGCCTGCGGACTGAAGGGTCCCGGGTTCGATTCTGGTCAAGGGCATGTACCTTGGTTGCAGGCATATCCCCAGTAGGGAGTGTGCAGAGGGCAGCTGATTGATGTTTCTCTTTCATCGAAGTTTCTAGCTGTCTATCCCTCTCTCTTCCTCTCTGTAAAAAATCAATAAAATATATTAAAAAAAAAAAAGATTAAAATCCTAAAGTGACTAAGAGAAAATGTGAATATACTTTTTAATATTAGCATGGTGATAATCCTAAAACCATGAAGACTAAGAAAACGTTTTCTTTTTTTTAAAGGAATATTTTGGCAGTCTCCTGCACGCCCCTCACTGGGGATTGAGCCCACAACCCAGGCATGTGCCCTTGACCGGAATCGAACCCAGGACCTTTCAGTCCATAGACCAGCGCCCTATCCACTGAGCAAAACGAGCTAGGGCAGGAAATGTTTTCTAAATTTGATTACTTAAAATTAAAAGCTTCTTCCCAGCAGGGATTGATCGACAGATGACCCAAGAACCAAGAGGTCCCTGGTTCACTTCTGGTTAGGGCACATGCCTGGGTTGCGGGCTCCATCCCCATAAGGGATATGCAGGAGATCATGGTTTCTTCTCTCTCATTGATGTTTCTCTCTCTCTATCCCTCTCCCTAAAATCAATAAAAACATATTTTAATTAAAACAAAAATAAAAACTCATGATAAATATTTCCAATACATTGCAACAGAGTTAGTTTCCGTAATGTCCAAAGAGCTTGCAAAAGTTAGTAACTGAAAAAGAAAAACTACTAAAAAAATGAGCAAAGGAAATGAAACAAGAAGTTTCCAGAGAAGGAAATAAATGGCAATAATCAATGCAGAAATATTGTTATTAAATAAAAGTAAACTAGACCTTGAACAGAGGACCAAATAAGCCATGCCTGGACTTCCAACCCATAGAAACTATGAAATAGTAAATGTGTGTATGTGTGTTTAAAGTAAATTAGAGCAAGGAAATGTCGTATTTTATCTATCAAACTGGCAAAAATGAACAAAATGAGTAATATCCAAAGTTAGTGAGGTATATGCAAACAAGTACACTCCTGCATTGTTAATAGAAGGAAATTGATATAATTTCTTTGAAGGGCATTGTTTAAATTGCTTGTTCCCTTAATCTAGGCAATGTTGCTTCTAGGAATTTATCCTACGGAGATACAGAATACAAAAGGGTCATATAGTGAAAAGTAAGTCTCCCCTGGTTCCTCTCCCAGAGGCAACCATTACTACTGTCCTTGTTATGTGTACTTTACTAGTATATTAGAAACCAGTTCTGCAGTTTGTGGTTTTTTTTAACTTAATAATGATAGACCTTGAAGTCTTTGTGTCTGCGTGTTGCTTCAACTCATTCTTTGCTTATTGATTGCTTTATATTCCATTTTGTGAACGAACTATAATTTGTTCATTTTATTATAGAAAATTTTAAACATTTACAAAAGTAGAATAGTATAATGAACTATACTGCATGTACCCATTGCCCAACTTCATGCGATTATAGTTCATGGTCAATTTTTTTATATCTATTCCCTTCAATCCAGACTTTTGAGATTATTTATTTATTTATTTATTTATCTATATCCTCACCTGAGGACATGCTTAGAGAAGGGGAGAAAGAAACATTAATCAGTTGCCAATTGTCTTCCATACACTCTGTGACTAGGGATCAAACCAGCAACCCAGGTATGTGCCCTGACTGGGAATAGAACTGGCAACCCTTCAGTGCATGGGACAATGCTCAACCAACTGAACCACTCCAGCCAGGCAGACTTTGGTATTATTTTGAATAAATGCCAGGCATCATGCATTTTATTTATTTCAGCATTATCTCCAAAAGATAAGGCTTTTAAAAATTACTATTTAAAAATTTATATTAAAGAAAATTGACTTATTTTTGTGTACAGTTTATGCATTTTTAAAATATTTATATTATTGATTTCAGAGAGGAAGAGACAGGGAGAGAGATAAAAACATCAATGGTGAGAGAGAACCATTGATTGGCTGCCTCCTGCACGCTTCACACTGGGGATCGAGCCCACAACTTGGGCATGTGCCCTGACTGGGAATCAAACTATGACCTCCTGGTTCATAGATCGACACTCAACCACTGACCCACCCTGTCCGGGCAGTTTATGCATTTTCAAAGTTTATTTTTTATTGTGGTAAATATACATCACATAAAACTTACCATTTAGCTGTTTTTAAGTGTTCAGTGGCATTAAGTACATCCATATCAGAACTTTTTTTTTTGTTTGTTTTTTTCTTTATTGATTAATATATTACAGATGTGTCCTTATCCTCCCAATGTCCTCTCATACCCCCACTCCTGCCCTCACCCTCACCCCCTGTTGTCCACATCCATCGCTTATGCTTATATGCATGCATACAAGACCTTTGATTGATCTTTCCCCCTTACCCCCACCCTCCCCTACCTTCCCTCTGAGTTTTGAGCATCTGATTGATGCTTCTCTGTCTCTACATCAGTTTTTTTCATTGGTTTACGCTGTTCATTATAATCCACAGATGAGCGAGAGCATGTGATATTTATCTTTCTCTGACTGACTTATTTCACTTAGCATAATGCTCTCCAACTCCATCCACGCTGTTGCAAATGATAGGAGTTCCTTCCTTTTTTACAGCAGCATAGTATTCCATTGTGTAGATGTATCCATTCATCTGCTGATGGACACTTAGACTGATTCCAAATCTTAGCTATGGTAAATTGTGCTGCTGTGAACATAAGGATGCATATATCCTTTCTGATTGGTGTTTCTGGTTTCTTGGGATATATTCCTAGAAGTGGGATCACTGGGTCAAATGGCAGTTGCATTTTTAGTTTTTTGAGGAAATGCCATACTGTTCTCCACAGTGGCTGCACCAGTCTGCATTCCCACCAGCAGTGCACGAGTGTTCCTTTTTCTCCACATCCTCTCCAGCACTTGTCATTTGTTGATTTGTTGATGATAGCCATTCTGACAGGTGTGAGATGATACCACATTGTTGTTTTGATTTGTATCTCTTGGATGACTAGTGACTTTGAGCATGTTTTCATATGTCTCTCAGCCTTATTTATGTTCTCTTTTGAAAAGTGTCTATTTAGGTCTGATGCCCATTTTTTTTATTGGGTTGTTTATCTTCCTTTTGTTAAGTTGTATGAGTTCCCTGTAAATGCTGGAGATTAAACCTTTATCAGAAATGTCATTGGCAAATATATTATCCCATGCAGTGGGTTTTCTTATTGTTTTGTTGATGGTTTCTTTTACTGTGCAGAAGCTTTTTATTTTGATGTGGTCCCATTTGTTTATTTTCTCTTTAGTTTCCAATTTCATTTATTTTTAAGGCTAAATAATATTCCACTATATGTCTACACCACTTTTTGTTTGTCTGTTTATGCATCGATGGACATTTGGGTTGTTTCTATCTCTTAGCTATTGTGAATATTGCTGCTATGGATATCCTAACTAATAAAAGCATAATATTAAAATTAACCATTTCTTCAGGACGCCTAAGCCATGCTCACCAGCCAATCAGAGTGACTGTATGCAAATTACCCTAGCCAAGATGGCAGAGGCCGCAGCCCCGGTGTGTGGCTTCTCCGGGGCTGCGGCCTCCGCCATCTTGGGAGCCTCCATCCTAGGAAGACATCCGGCATCCTGGGCCGGCCGATGCCTTCCCAGACGGAAGCCAGGGGGCAGGACAAGCACGCCGGGCCCCGAGCCTCTGTCCTGGGAAGGCATCGGGCGCCCTAGGCCGGCCGATGCCTTCCCAGGCGGAAGCCCGGGTGCCCTGACCACCCTATCGCTTCCCAGGTGGAAGGCTGGAGGGTCAATGGGAGCTGTGGCCAGCCTGAAAACTGCTCTCAGCCCCTCACCCAGGCTTGCCACACCCCCATGGGGTGAGGGTTCCCACTGGGAGCTTGGCCAGCCTGCAAACAGACATCGGCCCCTCACCCAGCTGGCCAGGCACACCAGCAGGTGGACATCCCAGTGGGGCCCCAGACTGCAAGAGGCACAAGGCCGGGCTTAAGGACCGCGCCCCCCTCAGTGCATAAATTTTTGTGCACTGGGCCCCTAGTGGGTATAGTAAAATCTGTTTGAGACCTTGCTTTCATTTTTGGGGGGCAAAAACCCAGAATGGAATTGTTCATGCATATGGTAATTTTATGTGTAATAGTTTTGGGAACTGTCGTACCATTTTCCAGTTATGTGTTTTAACATGTATGGATTTGTGTAACCATCACCAAAAATCAGGATATAGAATAGTTCCATCACAAAAATAGTTCCATCTATTCTTTGTGTAGATGGTATGTGGTAGATTGTAATATAGCCCCCAGATCTGCCTTTAGCAGCTGGGGGAACTGCCTTGCCTAAAGTCCTGTCATCTTAGAGCAGCCGGTAACCAGTGGCTGATCTATATACAGTTTTAAAGTCTTGGCTCCCTTGCCCCAACTGGGTCAACTCTGAAGGACCTTCTAGCTTCAGATGAGGCCTTGTTGGCACTCTTTCACAGCTCAATTTTTCTCTGCCTGTCCTGCTTTCTTCATTTCAGTGAGGGTTTTCTCAGGCATGCTCTCTGATAAACACCTTAGGATCTGCTTCCCAGAGGATCTAGTTTTGTTAATTTGAAAAATCCATTAATACAAGACAAAAAATGCATGATGCTTGAAGAATATTTTTATTGTACATATCAGGACCTAGGAAAATTACCACCATTTGGATAGTACACTTTTTCAGAAGCAAGAGCAGAAATTATTGAATATGCATGTCTTATGTTTTTCTTCTCCTGATAAAAAACAGATGTCTTCTAATGGAAAAAAAAGTACAGGCTCGCTTTTGGTCCAGAGCTCACAGAGCATCCTCTGTATTTTTGTTTTCTGTAAAAGAGGCTCATTCTAATTTGCTGTTCTTTTCTCTAATAGAACCACAGAATAAAAGAACTCCTGACTTGCCTGAAGAAGAAGAGGAAGAGGAGGAAGAAGAGGAAGAAGAATTTGTAAAGGAAGAGGTCAAGGAGAATGAAGAAGCAGTCAAAAAGATGCTTATAGAAGCCACCCGGGGGTTTGAGGAGGTTGTGGTATGTTAACTAGATTTAACTCATTTTTTTTTTTTGTATCTGCACTCTTCTCCTTTGAAATTGGTCATCCCATCTACCATTCTTATATACCCAATGCCCAGAAAGGTAAGAGAGTTCAAGGTGGAAGAGGGAAATGGAAAGTGTGACTGATCTAGGTTCCAGGCATGTAGTTTTTGCTTTTTGACAGAAAAGCTTGAGGGGGATAAGTAGAAACATTGGGGCAAATTCCTTTTAACAGTGTAAAACATCCCATTTTTAGTACTTTGATCTCAGTATAAGTTTTTCAAAGTTAGCATTTCATAAAAATGTTTTTATGCTTCTCAGGAACATAAATATAATTTTAAAAAGAGTTTAATTTCTTAAGCAAGTTGTTTTTTGTGTATTTAGAGCTCTTTAGGAAAATTTTAGCTCTTCCATATTCAGTTTCACTTCCAAAACTCTGTTGAAATTCCATATTTAAACATCATTATAGAGTAAGGCAGGAGCCATAAAATAATGAGGAGTAATTGTAAAAAACTCAAAATTATATGTGCATATCTTTTCCAAGAAAAAAGGATATTTTACTTATTTTTAATACATATTTTTATAGAGAGGAATGGAGAGGGAGAGATAAGTCACTGATGAGAGAGAGTCACAGATTGGCTGCCTCCATGCCCCGACACTGGGGATTGAGCCCGAAATTTGGGCAATGTGCCATGACTGGGAAATAAACCGTGACCTGGTTCATAGGTCAAAGCTCAACCATTTAGCCACACCGGCTGTGGGAAAAACATTCTTTTAAATTAATTTTTCTTATTAACACACAAAAAAGTGGTTAGGCCTCAGTCTAAATTAGGAAAATAATCTAAAGTTTCTGTAATTGGAGAGTGAAGAAATGCACAAAAATTGGCAGATTTCAGGGATTGTTGCCTGTGTAATCTGAGTTTTGTTTTATTTGATATTATATAGGTTAATTTTCCATAAACTTCCAAATGCTCTCAACATTCCCCAAACATGGCCTACATAGGTGTCTCTTCTCACATAACATATTTTATAATGTGGCTAAATGTAGTATAGTTTAGAGGCCCTAATACAGCAATGTTTTTTTTTTGTGTGTGTGTGTGTTTGTATTGATTTCAGAGAGGAAGGGAGAGAAAGAGAGAGAGAAACACCAACGGTGAGAGAATCATCAGTCGGCTGCTTCCTGCACCACCCCCACTGAGGGGTCGAGCCCGCAACCTGGTTATGTGTCCTTGACCAGAATAGAACCTAGGACCCTTCAGTCCGCAGGCTGACGCTCTATCCACTGAGCCAAACCAGCTGGGCCTACAGCAATGCTTTTTGATTACTTATGTGTAGCCATTGATAATGTAGTGGGGATGGATATAATAATAAGCAAAACAGATACAATTTCTGTCCTTAAAGAGCTTACAATTTGGGAATGAAGTCACACTTTTAACAAATAATGTAATGCTGCCCTATCTGGTTTGGCTCAATGGATAGAACATCGGCCTGCAGACTGAAGGGTCCCAGGTTTGATTCCGGTCAAGGGCACATGCCTGTTTGCAGGCAGGATCCCCAGTAGGGGTGTGTAGAAGGTTGCTGATCAATGATTCTCTCTCATCATTGATGTTTTTCTCTCTCTCTTCCTCTCTGAAATCAATAAAAAATATATAAAACAAACAAAAAGAATAGTATTCTTAAAAACAAAACAAAAAATACTCCAAATAATCTAATGCAAAAATATAATAATCTAATGCAAAAATAATCTAATGCAAAAATATGTATGCATATACGTATATATTTTTCATGTTCAGAGTAGCTTCTAATGTTCTCTTGGGATACCATAGATAATTATACATACACACAGATGCACGTTTGTACACACACACACACACCTCACCTGCACACACATTTTTCTTACCCTGCTATCACATAAGTATATAAATACATATACATACACATCCAAGACAAATAAGTGTAAGAAGGAACATGGCATATTAGAGGAACTAAAGGAAGTCCAGTGTGATTAGAATGAAAAGGGCAAGGAGATGGTAATTGGGAGAGACCAGATATTGCAAGACTAAGTGTAACTGGGTAATTAGACTAGTTTTATTTATCACTTTTTCTAGGTGGAGGAAAGCCCTGATTTTGAAATACACATAACAATGTGTGATGATGATCCACCCACACCTGAAGAAGACTCAGAAACACAGCCTGATGAGGAAGAAGAAGGAAAAGTTTCTCCACCGGAAGTGGGAGCTGCAATTAAGATCATCCGGCAGTTAATGGAAAAGTTTAACTTGGATCTGTCAACAGTTACACAGGCCTTTCTAAAAAATAGTGGTGAGGTGGAGGCTACCACCTCCTTTTTAGAATCTGGTCAGAGGGCTGATGGGTATCCCATTTGGTCCCGACAGGATGACTTAGATTTGCAAAAGGGTGATGAGGATGCTCGAGATACATTGGTCAAAAAATTTGGTGCTCAGAATGTAGCTCGGAGAATTGAATTCCGAAAGAAATAATTGACAGGATAACGAGAAAAGAAAAGAGGTGTGGCAGATGAGGTGGTATTTTGTGACCATTGAACTTCAGAGATTTTTATGTTGGAACTGACACGTTTTCTGACCAAATGCTGTAATTGCTCTGTGAGTCTGAGATTTTGTAGCCACGCAGAGTTGTATAGGAGGATAAAAATAAGATATTGGATATATTTAGAACTGTCCCTGGCAGTATCACTGTGTTTCCTGAAGGAAATATAAACCAGAGAGAGGTTGGTCTACATAGTAATCTTTTTTTGGAATGGAACCTGTATCTTATTGTATAGTAGCTAATAACCCAGTCAAAGGAAGAAAATTGGAAGATGGGTCTTTTCAGGCAGTGTGAATAAAGAGCTTCCTATCCTTTGCCAGAAGCTCCTGTAGATTGTGATAAATTCTAAGTCAAGGATTTAGAAATATGGAAAGATTTCATTACAAGGCCTTGAACATGGGTTACCCCAAACCCTTGAATCCCCCAGTGAGCTCTCATTTCTAAGATCATCCGATAGTTAATGGAAAAGTTTAACTTGGATCTGTCAACTACTTTGAAAACCCCATGTTTCCTTTGCTAACTTAATATTTGGGGACTCTACTCCTTGGCTATTCTTGTCAGTCAGTCAAGCATCTAATGCAGGCATCCTCAAACTATGGCCCGCGGGCCACATGCGGGTGTTTTTGCTGCCACTTCCTGTCCTGCTTAAAATAAGATATGTACAGTGTGCATAGGAATTTGTCCATAGTTTATTTTAAACTATAGTCTGGTCCTCCAACAGTCTGAGGGACAGTGAACTGGCCCCCTGTTTAAAAAGTTTGAGGATCCCTGATAATGTGTTTCTTTACTTATCACCCAGTTTTGTTTAAAGAGTCTCAAGAATAGTCTTACTTGGTTACTAGTAATAATGTGTTTCTATTTGTTGAGGACAGTTTTGTGATAAGGTTGTGTTAGACTTAAAAATTAGTAAATTAATTTCTCTTTGTTTTGTTGCTTTTGTTATTGAAAATAAATGGAACTTTGTATTTGTGTCTCCAATAAGAGTTTGATTGTATTCACAAAAACTTTTAGGTATAAAAACCATAAAGAAACTGACATTTTTGCTTATTATTTAGGTAATCAATAAAGTATTTTCATTTTAGAACTACTAGGTCATTAGCAAAATGGATGGAGCAAGGAGATCTGTGTTAAGACTGTGAAAGATGGCAAAACAGTGTGAACTACTGAGAGTCAAAGGGGAGAGAAGCCAATCTGAAATAATCAGGAACTATCAGTTGTGTAACAAAAGGTGTGAGTGTCCCACCCATATCCCCATGCCCACAACACAGAGTAGAACTTTTATTTGGGTTTCCAGGTGGTTTCTCCTGCCCTTGCATTAGTCTGGTCTTGAACAGGATGAGTTCATCGATGGTTTATCGTCCTTTATTTATTTTACTAGAGGCCCGGTGCATGACATTCATGCCCGGGGGCTGGGGTCCCTCAGCCCAGCCTGTGCCCTCTCGCAATCTGGGATCCCTCTGGGGATGTCTGACCCTGGTGGTCAGTGTACTCCCACAGGGGGAGCACCGCTCAGCCAGAAGCCCAGTTCACAGGTGGCCAGCACACCTGCCTCCAAGGAACAGCAAGCCCAGCTTCTGGCCGTACCGCGCTCCCACACTGACCACCAGGGGGCAGCTGTTCTGCCGTTTGGTTGATTTGCATATTAGGGTTTTATTATAAAGACGGGGGACCCGGTGCACAAAAATTTGTGCACTCGGGGGGTTCCCTCAGCCTGGCCTGTGCCCTCTCTCAGTCTGGGACCCCTCGGGGGATGTCCACCTGCTGGCCTGCCTGGCCAGCCTGGGTGAGGGGCTGATGGCTGTTTGCAGGCTTGCTAAGCCCCCCAGTGGGAACCCTCAACCCATAGGGGTGTGGCCAGCCTGGGTGAGGGGTTGAGGGACATTTTCAGGCTGCCCACAGTCCCGTCAGGGTTCAGGGCCCTACTGGAGTGCCTGGCAGCCTGGGTGAGGGGCTGAGGGCTGTTTTCAGGCTGGCCACAGCTCCCATTGACCCAAAGTCCCAGCGAGGCTGGCTGGAATTAGGTTTCTGGGGTTTATTTATCTTCTATAATTGAAACTTTGTTGCCTTGAGCGGAGGCCTAGTTAGGCAGTGAAGCCTCCGGTTTGCTCCAGCTCCATGGCTTCTATAATTGAAACATTGTTTCCTCGAGCAAAGGCCCCACCGGCCTAGGCAGGCAGTTTCAACTCATCACTGGTGCAACGGAAGCCTCCTGTTTGCTCTAGCTCCATGACTGCCGGCCGCCATCTTGGCTGGGTTAATTTGCATATTACTCTTTTATTAGATTTTTAAAAAATATATATTTTTATTGATTTCAGAAAGGAAGAGAGGGAGAGAGAAATGCCAATGGTGAGAGAGAATCATTGATTGGCTGCCTTCTGCACGCCCCCTACTGGGGATTGTGCCTGCAACCCCGGGCATGTGCCCTTGAGCAGAATCGAACCCAGGACCCTTTGGTCTGCAGGCTGATGCTCTTATCTACTGAGCCAAACTAGCCAGGGCTCATTTATCGTCCTTTAAATTGCACTGATCCTGCCTCCAAAGAAAGGAGGCTTGGACCAGGTTCCATGAGAACGATGTTGTCTTCCTCCTCCTGTGGAAAAGAGCCTGAAAATGTTCACTGAGGCACAACCAAAATCCTTGAGTGTCCTTTTCATGTGGAAACAGTATTCAGAAAAGTTTGTATCTTTTTCTGAAAATTTGGAGATTGCAGGAGTTGGCCGAAAGGCTTGAGGTTTTGCCCTAGCTGGTTTGACTCAGTGGATAAAGTGTCTGCCCTTGGAGTGAAGGGTCCCGGATTCAATACCGGTCAAGGGCCAGTACCTCATACCTTGGTTGCAGGCTCAATCCCCAGCCCTGGATGAGGCGTTTATGGGAGGCAACCAATTAATATGTCTTTCTCTCTGTGTCTTTCCCTCTTCCTTCCACTGTCTCTAAAAATCAATGGAAAAATATCCTTGGGTGAGGATTAACAAAAAAGTAAAATAAAGGCTTGAGGTTTCCAAATATTGTTGTTGCCATTAGCCGAGGGAATGAGATGGGTCTCTAGCTGAGCTGTGTGTTGTGTGGCTCAGTGTGTCCCTTTCCAAGGATCCCATTCTTCAGTCAGAGCCTGGCACCACTCATCATACCATTGCCCAATGTAAGATATGTCCATCTGATCCAGATCCTGTGATTGGTGTTTTTTGTGGTCAGGATGAGGCTGAGAATAGTCTCTCAACTGTAGTGCTCCTGTGGCAGTCGGTTCTTTGTGAGTCTGGCATTCTTCCTGGTTTTGGAACCAGAAAGGATTGTGAGCATTGGAGAGGCCCCCTCCTGGAGTCAGCAGTATTGGCAAGTAGTTTATAAGTGTCCAAGTAGAGGGAGGGTTCTCTCCTCCCTGCCCAACCTGCATGGGCTGCACCATCATGACAATTGGTCCTTGGCTCACAGAAGGGACAGAGGACATATGGGGTGGGAGTAGAGCAGGTAGAGATGTTTGGTTATTGCTGAAAACATTGGAGGAAGGAAAATGAGACCCGCATGGAAGCACGGGCAGGTTGATTTGGTGCTGCTGAACTATCAGATCTCGTGTCCCATTTGGGCCCTCTACCAAGGAATTCACAGGCTTGCTTTTGCTCTTCCCTGGGTGTGGAGACCTTTGGTTCTGAAACCACATGTATGCAAGGAAAAGGGTAGACATGGACATCATAAGTTAAGCAATTCTGGCACCATTTCTCATATTGTGTAAAGCAAAGGCGATATTAACATAGGCCCTAATATCAGGATGTGTGTGTGTGTGTGTGTGTGTGTGTGTGTATGCCTATGCATGTGTATATACGCAAACATAAATTAAGGTCATAGCACACTCAGCCACAGATGAATTGAAACTGGCTGAAAAGGCATGTGCTCTAGAATCCTTCCTGTAATTACATTTTCCCACATTTTTGCTGCTGATTTTATTTTATTTTAAAAAATTATTAAAAAATATTTTTATTGGTTTCAGACAGGAAGGGAGAGGGAGAGAAACATCTAATATAATAAAAGAGAAACATGCAAATTTGACCGTTACCACCAGCCAATCAGAGCGGCTGTATGCAAATTAACCCAGCCAAGATGGAGGCCAACAGCCATGGAACTAGAGCAAACTGTTGCAACTGCCTGCCTAGGATGGCTGAGCCTCTGCTCACAGCCACATCCACCAGCCAATCAGAGCAGCTGTATGCAAA
>PVJC01026520.1:0-23954 GCA_004026665.1 Murina feae
CCGCCTTTTTCTTTTCCTCCCTTTTCCTCCCCTTCCTCTCTGCCCGCCTCTCCTCCCTCCTCTGCTTCCGCTCCTCTCGCTCTTCTCCCGTCTCCCTCCCTCCATCCCCACTCGCTCCCTCCAGCTCCTCACTCTCCTCCTCGCTTGTCTTTTCTCGCCTCCGGGTCGGAGGCCTGCGCTGCCCCCGGGAGGCCGAGAGGAGCCCTGGGTCCCGGGATGGGCCTCCAGCGCCTCCCACCTGGTCGGACCTGCTCCCACCTTTGTCCCGCTTCCTATGCTCTGCAGCCGCCCATTTGATCAAACTTGCATCAGTTTGAAGTTTCGCCTGGCTAAAACCACTCTAATGGTGTGCGCTTTAAAGTGCCTTATCCCCGCACCTTCACGCTGTTTTTATAAGGGTGGCAGGAGACAGAGAGCGATTCTAAATTTCACTCATGGGGGCTCTAAAACTGAAACTCATAGACCCAGACAACTGCTTGGGCCAAATATATGAGGACTGAAGATGAGTTGACTTTAGGAGGTGTGCACACAATGCAATAAACGGATCATGTATCCTAGAATTGTATGCTTGAAATCTATGTAATCTTATTAACCAAAGTCACCTCAATAAATTTAATAAAAGCAAAATCATTGAATATTGACCCTTTCACGTGTCTCCAATCGTGGTCCTGTATTTCACCTGCGCTTTGCATAGCCCTCTGGTTTGCACGTAGGTTCGCTAAAGGACTTGTTCCTATCTGCCCCCTTACTTGTTGCCTACCACAGTTAACTGCGTTGATCATCAGGCTTTCCTGAGTTTACCAGCCCAGAACTTTAATTTAGAAATCGTTTGCATAGTAAGCTAATTACTTCAGTCATGGCAGGTGTGGAGTGCAGCCAGTACATTAGTAAATTACCAAGTAAAAGTGCTTGTGAAAGGACAGCTGGCATGCATATGCAAAAGACGCACTGGGGATGCACCAACTAATCACTTGCTGAATATTTATTAGTTCTGCCTGGAGGATGCTAAAATACACCAGGGAAACAACCGTCTCCCAGCATTTCGCTAGTGTTTAATTTCATGGTCAGATTCCCTAGGTTCACAAATCAACGTCATGAACTGAGGACTTCAAGGAAGTGAGCATGCCGTCTCACACCTGCCGGAAGGGCTGTCATAAAAAAAAATCAATTAAGTGTTGGCCGAGGATGTGGAGGAAAGGGAACCCTCGTGCACTGTTGGTAGGATTGAAAGTTGGTGCAGCCACTATGGAAATCTGTATGGAGGTTCCTCAAAAAATTAAAAGTAGAGCCCTATCCGGTGTGGCTCAGTTGGTTGAGCGTCCTCTGTGCACGGAGAGGGCAGAGGTTTGATTCCTGGTCAGGGCAGGTGCCCAGGTTGCTGCCAGATCCCCAGTAGGGGGCATGCAGGAGGCAGCCAGAAGATGTTTATCACAACGACGTTTCTCAGTCATTCTCTCCCTTCCTCTCTCTCTAAACTCAATAAAAACATACATTTAAAAATTTAAAAACAGAGCTGCCGTAGACCTAGCAATTGAACCTCTGGGAATTTATTCAAAGAAAACAAGAACACTAATTCAAAAAGACATATGCACCCTTATGTTCATTGCAGCATTATTTACAATTGCCAGGGCCAGGAGATGGAAGCAACCTTGAGTTCATCAATAAAGGAATGGTTAAAGAAGATGTGACTTTGGGTGGTAGGCAAATATACAGTGCAATATACAGATCATGTATGATAGAATTGTACACATGAAACATAGAATCTTATAGGAAGATTATAGGCCTGGTGCATAAATTCGTGCACCAGTGGGGTCCCTCGCCTGGCCTGCAGGATCAGTCTGAAACTGGCTCTCCCACATCCCCTGAGGGGTCCCAGATTGTGAGAGGGCACAGGCCAGGCCAAGGGACTCCACCAATGCACAATTGGAGCCAGGGAGGGGCCACGGGAGGGTTCCAGGGTGTGTCTGGCTTAGCTCGTTCAGTTTCAGTACTGATCAGCTGGACCCCAGCAGCAAGCTAATCTACAGGTTAGAGTGTCTGCCCCCTGGTGGTCAGTGCACATCATAACAACCAGTTGAGCGGCCATAGCATATCATTAGCACATTACGCTTTGATTGGTTGAATGGTCAACTGGACAACCAATAATAAAAGCATATTAGGCTTTTATTATATAGGATGTGTGTGAGTATATGTGTACACACAGTAGAATATTACTCAGCAATGAAAAAGAATAAAATCTTAGTCATTTGTGACAACTTAGTGAGATAAGTCAGACAGAACGACAAATACTGTATGATTTCATTTATATGTGGAATCTATAGACTAAGTCAGGTTACCATTTTTTAACATTGCCCAATTGAATGCTAGATGATAGGAATGTCTTTTATATTTTAACATGTGCAAGCTATTGACTGGCCTTTCGTGGAGCATGCACACACTACTGACCCATGTCCAATCCCTTCAGCCAATGTAGTTGGTGCTTAAAGAGACAGCACCTGCTTGATATTCTATCTGGTTAGAAATTTCACCATACATAGTGGCCTCTCCAGTCCAAGAAGTTAAAAAAAAAAGGGGATGGGACAGTAGATCAAATTCTCCACGAAACACCCTAAGCATCTCACACCATAGATGTTAATCTATCTAATCTAATAAAAGAGTAATATGCAAATTAATCATCTCTCCAGGAGACCTAAGCCAGACCCACCAGCCAATAAGAATGGCTGTATGCAAATTAACCCAGCCAAGATGGCGGCTGGCAGCCATGGAGCTAGAGCAAACAGCAGGCTTCTGTTGCAACTGCCTGCCTAGGTTGGCTGAGCCTCTGCTCATGGTAACAATGTTTTAATTATAGAAGCCACGGAGCTGAAGCAAACAGGAGGCTTCCTTACCTGCCTAGGCCTCGGCTCAAAGCAACAGTGTTTCAATTATAGAAGATAAATAAACCCCAGAAACCTGATTCCAGCCAGCCTCGCTGGGACCTTGGGTCAATGGGAGCTGTGGGCAGCCTGAAAACGGACCTCAGCCCCTCACCCAGGCTTGCCACACCCCAATGGGGTGAGGGTCCACACTGGGGGGCTTGGCCAGCCTGCAAACAGCCATCAGTCCCTCACCCAGGCTGGCCAGGCATGCCAGCAGGTGGACATCCCCTGAGGGGTCCCAAACTACAGGAGGGCACAGGCAGGGCTGAAGGACCTCCCAAGTGCACAAATTTTTGTGCACTGGGCCCCTAGTATATATATAAAAACTTAAGTGACCATTACAACCAGTTGACTGGTCCCTATGATGACACACTGACCACCAGGGGGCAGATGCTCAATGCAGGAGCTGCCCCCTGGTGGTCAGTGTGCTCCCACAGCCAGCCTCCCCTGGTCCCTCCCCTGGACCCTTCCCTATTGTCCAAATCAGCCCAGATCCCTAGCCAGGCCGAGGGATCCCACCCATGCACTAATTTGTGCACTGGGCTTCTAGTTGCTTAATAATCATAAATCAAAGGGCGCACAGTAGAATGAAACAAATGATTCTTTCCTCAGAGTCATTTTTATAAGACAAAGGTCCTCACACATTTTATGAAGACAAGCTTCTTTCTATTTGTCTGAAGACTTGACGTGGTGGTTGGAGGAAGGACATGGGGGAGTTGGAAGCTGGGGTTGCTGATACTGGAATTCCTGAGCAAAGTAATAGGGACAGTGAGCTAAGAACCAGTGGGCCTTGGCAGCAGCCTGAACATCTATGTTTGGAGTGACTGATTGCAGCAGTGGGTAGACCAGATGGAGAAATATATTGCTTTTCTTTCAGGTTGTGGCTTTGCTTTCTTGCCTCATTTATTACTCTTGTTCCTTGTGGAGAGAACTAACTGGAAGTTTGTTGATTGATAGCTGGGCTGAGCTTGAGTGTATAGCTCAGCTCAACTGGAAGGGTGGGGTGGGGTGGGCCTGGAGCAGGGAATTATCAAGCAGCGTAACACTGCCCCTGGCAAGGACTGATGGGAATGTGGACCACAGCTGGCCCTGGGCCATTCGCCTGAGAAACCACCTTGGGTAGCCTCAAATGGAGGGGATTACTCCTGGGGAGGGAGTGGGGAGTCAGTCTGGGCATTCTTGATGATTTCATTTCATTTTTGTTGTTGTTAATCCTCACCCAAGTATATTTTCCCATTGATTTTTAGGGAGAATGGAAGACAGAGGGAAAGACAGAGAGAAACATCAATGTGAGAGAAACATATCAATTGGTTGCCTCTTGCATGAGCCCTGACCAGGACCCTGGCTGAGGAGGAGCCTACAACCGAGATACATGCCCTTGACTGGAATGGAACCCAGAACCCTTTGCTCCAAAGGCCAACACCCTATCCACTGAGCCAAACCAGCTAGGGCCTTGAGTATTTTACACCTGCTGTTTCATGGGGACCCTGCAGGAAAGAAAAGGGAATGCTAGAGAATGGTAGACAGAAGACGGAGTTTGTAGGATCCCTCTGATCCCTTCTCTGTGACTCCTGCTTCGGAGGAGGGAGCTTGAGACTCTCAGGAGGTGTTGCCTAGAGCAGGGCACCCAGAGTCTGGAGGCTGGGATCAAAGCCAGGCCACTAAACTGATGATTCCAAACCAGAGTGGTTTATGTGAAACTGTTGTCCCTTACCCGCTCCTTAGCCACAGTCCCCAGTGGACTGCCCTGGGCAGGTCCTGGTGTCCAGTTGTCCAGCTTCCTCCATGAAGCGGTTTTCTCGCTTTGCTTCTGTTTTCCTGCCATAGCTGTGGCACAAGCCACATAGCCGCAGGAGATCAGCGTTCAGGTACCAGCTCCAGCACTTACTGGATGGTGGGGCCTGGATAAATTAACTTCTCCAAATCTATAGCTTTCCATCTAGAAAATGGGGCTATTCATAACTACCCTGGGAATTTCTTAAGAATTTAATCAGCCGGGCTGGTGGGGCTCCATGGTTGAACGTCAGCCTATGAACCAGGAGATCATGGTTCAATTCTCGGTCGGTTATGGGCTCCATCCCCAGATGGGGGGGGGTGCATGAGGCAGCCGGTCAATGATTCTCTCTCATCATTGATGTTTCTGTCTCTCTCTCCCTTTCCCTTCCTCTCTGAAATCAATAAAAAAATATATACTTTCTTTTTTAAAAAAAGAATCTAACCAGATGATGAACAGAAGAGTATTTGTCTGGTAAGTCCTAAAGTCTTGTACAAATGCAAGGTGGGTTGGTCCTTTTCCACTTCACCACGTCTTCATTTGAGAGGAACTGAGTTGAGAGCTCCCCTCTTCCAAGCCCGATCCTCCTCCCAAACTGACAGATGCACATCCCTGCATCCCCAGTGACTGTGAATTAGGAAGTGAGACACGACACAAGGAGGGAGTACACAAAGGTTACCTTGGAGCCCACACTTCAAACTTACAACCTCACCCACCACCCTCCCTTCTCAATTGCTTTTCAGCAAATGGCTGAGTTCTTTGAAAATGCTAGTTGCTCAAGGACCCAAGTAACTCCCAGAGATTTCCATTCACTCCCATGGGAGCCTGTACTTACCAGTTCTCTCGTGGTGCTTTCCCAGACCTGTCTGGGCTCATCGGTCCCCTACCTTACCTCTTTGGATAATAAAACCCAGAACAAAGCAAAACATCAGCACCAGGAGGAAACTTTTTGTTTTAAATCTCAGGAACATTATATTGAGCAAAAGATGCCAGACACGAAAGAGTACAAATTGTATAATCCCATTTATATTAAATTGTAGAACAGACGAAACTAATCTAGCGTGATAAAAATCAGAACAGTGAGTTTGGGAGAGGAGAGATTGACTGAAGGAAGGCACAAAGAAACTTATTTATGTTTGTCAAGTGCTTTCTTCCTTTTTCTCCCCTTTATTGAATGTATTGGGGTGACACTGGTTAATAAAATTATACAGGTTTTAGCTGCACAATTCCACAACACATCATCTGTACACTGTACTGTGTGTTCATCACCCCAAGTCAAGTCTCCTTCTGTCACTATCCTCTCCCCTCCGCAAGGTGAGAACCGCTATTTTAGATGTTTGTCTTCCGCTGTTGGTGGTAAAGGAGTGAAACTAGCACATCTTCTTCCCCCCCTCCCCCCCATGATAGGGAGTGAAGACTCAGGTGCACTTGGAGAAGCAGCTCAGACAGAGTGTCCACCAGGGGGTACGCAGGCCAATCGGCTCCCGGCTCCCATGGTGGAGCTGGTTCCCAGCGTCATGCAGTGGTACCAGCCTGTCTCTTTTGAAGGGCACACTTGACATTTCCTGGCCAAGTGCACAACCTGCAATTGTGTCTGTGGTTGGCATGGCTTTCGAACTGGAATAGTGACCCCTCCCAAAGCCTTGGTATCCATCCACAGGTCATTCCGATGTCTGTATAAAGTGTGGCACTAGCAAACAGGAGGCCATACCAAGGTGTTCAGAAACACATTTATTAAACGATGCTCATTGTGCACTTACTACATGCTCAGGCACCATTGTAGATATTGGAAATGAACAGTGAACAGAACGGTTTCAAGGGAGAGGTGGGGGTGGGGATGGGGTTGTCAGAGCTGTTTTGGAGGGTGTTTAAGAGAAAAGGGAAAGAGAGAAGCTGAAGTTAGAGATTGTAGACCGCTGCTGCCAATCAGAGTAAGGAAACGTGGAGGAGGGTGGCCTGTGAGATTTAAGGACATTTTTATGAGAAAATCACATTATGTTTGAATGATCATGGGAATGACCCTAGAGAGGGAGTAGAAATCCATATGTCAAATCAGGTTTTTTTTGGTTTTTTAAATTTTATTGTAATTCTTTATTGCTGAAAGTATTACATATGTCTCACTATCCAATAGTTTTGTTGGCTAAGTACGGTTGAGAGGTGATGGGGAAGAAAACCTTTTCCTCTATGCAGTTGGGTTCAGCGACTGGGATGTGAGAATTAAATTGGCAAAAACAGATTAACGGGTAAAAGGACCAATTTTAATTCATACACAAGGGAAGCACACAGAAAAATGGGACTCAAAGGATAGTTCCACTCTGGGGCTTATATACCAGCTTAATATAAGGGGAGGGGAGGGGCGGAAGGGAGAGAGGGCACTTGTATGAAAACAAATGACTTGTCTTGGCCAGGTGGTTTAGCTGGTTAGAGCATCATCCATACACCACAAGGTTGTGGGTTCAGTTCCCAAGCAGGGTACCTACCTGGGTTCTGGGTTCAACGCTCAGTTGGCGCTCATGCTCGAGGCTACCAATTGATGTTTCACTCTCATATCCATGTCTCTCTTTCGCTCTTTCTCTCCCCCTCCATTCCCTTTCCTCTCTCTCTCTAAAATCAATAAAAACATATCCTTGGGTGAGGATAAAAAAAAATAAAGGAAAAGAAAACAAATGACTTTTTAGGGAAGATAAATGAACCCTTAGGAGAATAAATAGGAGATAATAATTTTGTGACAATATCTGCTCATGTGATCTCAGGGACTGTATCTCCAGTGATTAAAGTTGTAAAAGCCTTGGAAGGGGAGTTATGACAGTGGAATTCCTTTGGAAAGCTCTGCTTTTAGGCAGATAAGGGGAATTCAGAGAAAAAGCTCTTCCTGCAACTTGATTTTCAAAATCATTTTTACACCGCAGTGACACAGTCTGTATTTTGGAGTCTCTGGCAAAGTGACTATTTAAAAAAAAGCTCAACTCCACAGACAGTCATGAGAAAAATAAGCCTTGGTGTCATAGTTCCAGACTGCATTATTTTATTGATCATTCAGAGAGAGAGAGAGAGAGAGAGAGAGAGAGAGAGAGAGTGACTTAATAACTTACAAGGTTTATTTAATAGGGAAATGACAATAAAAAGCATTTAACATTTATAGAGGACAGGAATTATTTTAAGCTCTTTACAGGGCAAATGTTAACTCACATCTTAAGAGGTAGATGTAATATTATCCCCACTAAACCGGTCAAGGGCATGTACCTGGGCTGCATGTTCAATCTCCAGCCCCGATCAGGGTTGTGCAGGAGGTAACCAATCATGTGTCTCTCTCACATCGATGTTTCTCTCTCTGTGTGTCTCTCTTTCTTTCTCACCCTCCCTTTCTCTCTCCCTTCCACACTCTCTAAAAAAAAAAAAATCAATGGAAAAAATATCCTCAGGTGAGGATTAACAAAAACAATAATAATAAACCCGTGAGGAACAAAGGGACACCGAGACACACAAAGAAGTGACAGGAATGTGCAAGATCACTGAACTGATCACTAGCAGAGGGGGTTCATTCACCATAGCAGCCTGACCCATAGCCCATGCCCTGACCCGTTCACTCCATGGCCTGCCCTCGTGGCTAGTGTCATGGTCTGCCCTTGTGGCTAGTGTCAATGCCATTCTTCCTATCAACCTTTGCTTTCACCAGAGGAGTTCCCCCAAGTTGGTCCTCTCAGGTGTAGAGTGGGATTTTTTTTTTTTTTTCCAGTTTAGGAGCTTTTTGGTGAGGAACTGAAGCTGCTGCTGACACAATGTAAATATTGAGAGTCAGGGAAGCCAGGCTTCCCTCTAGTGGTGTGGGCGCGACCTGTGGCTATTGAATGCGGAGCTTCCTTGGGCGGCTCGAGGAAGGAACAAACAGGCAAAGCAAATATTTCAACCTGTCCTAGCCACCACCTATTTGCTAGCAGCTTTCTTCCTTTTCTCCAATGGAATGTACAATGTACCGCCGAGCACGTGGCCTGGGCACGGATGACGTAAGGGATCAGCAACCCCAATGCCGGGTACTTGGTGATGCCACAACTACATCCACGGTAACTAAGCCGCAAGGACTCGTCAGCGAAGAATGAGGTCTTTGTGCAAGTTAAGAACTGGAACCAGACGTAGGCTTTTATGACGGTGCGTCCGGAGGGTTCTTTTCAAATTTGACTTGATGGATAGAATGTGGTAAAGAGAGGCAGCGTCTTGGACATTGTCAAAGCTGAATAGCAACCAATGGCTATTTTGCTCCGGGGTGTTCACTGCTTTTCCAGAGCAGTTTCTGAAACACAGACTAGCAAGTTCACTGTCACTGATCCAGATGTCTCAAGTGCAACAAAACCACAGGTACAGAGACTACGATGGTAGAGAGACCTGAGCCGGATACACTTAGTTTTTTTTACTGTAGGTGTGAGTAAAATGTTGCCAATAAAATATTTTGTTGTAAGGAGTTCGATGTCTGACCATTAAGACAAAAATACCTCTGCAGCAATTTCTGTTGGGCTTGGCCCGGATAAAGATAACCGTAAGGGCCATGGGCATCCCTCTGGGATGGCCGAGTTCGTCTTCAGTTACCTCTATCCCAAATCAGGAGCCCACTCTCCCGTTAGCCATCAAGTCGTTCTTGTCCTGTGTCCTCACTTTTTAAAATATTTTTTTTATTGATTTCAGAGAGGAAGGGAGAGGGAGAGAGAGATAGAAACATCAATGATGAGAGAGAATCATGGATCAGCTGCCCTTTGCACACCCCACACAGTGGATTGAGCCCACAACCCGGGCATGTGCCCTGATCGGGAATAGAACCCATAGCCCATGACTACCTGGTTCATAGGGTGACGCTCAGCCACGGAACCACACCATCCAGGCTGCTCTCACTTTGTTGTTGTTGTTTTTTTTTTTTTTTAATAATTTGAAAGAGAGAGAGAGACTAGTTCCTGGAAAGGCTCAAGTGGGTACATTCCAGATGTCTTATTACCGCTGATAACCTCCGGTTGCCTTTTCTGCACAGATTGGAGCAGTAACAGTAGACATTGTCTCTGTTTATTAACAATAGTCCGTGTCAGGTGGCTGTGACAGTTGCTGCTCCTTTGTCCATTGTCTGGGAGATTCTATAAATGCGCGCATGTGGCCACTGCTCCTGCTCTCCGTCACTCCAGGACCACGGGCGCGGGCTGGCTCGGGGACGGGGCCTCATGACCTGCTTAGGCTCACAGGACACAGACAGACAGCACCACGCTAGGATCCTCAAGCTCACCCTCCTGAGGATTCCTATGAGCAGGTCAGTGGCCCTTGCTAGAGACAGATCTGGACTCTGTGAAAAACACACAGGAATTCCGTGTCTAGTTTGTGAATTTGCCCCCAAGTAAGGAATTGACATTTCTGTCACTTCCTCACAGCACATCTGGATCATCCAGGCATTCATAAACAGAGTAAAGGTTTGGGAGTCGGTGGATCTGGATGTCATTTCCAGTGGCAATCTATGTAGCAGTTTGACCTTGGTGGATTATTTAACCTCTGTGAGCCTCAATTTCCTCTTCTGTAAAGTGGGGATAATAACGTACATCCCCACAAAGCCCCCAAGCCCAGTACCTAGCAGAGAGCAGGTGCTCAATTAATGTGAATGAGGTAAATTCCCCATTTAAGATATAAATATAAGGGATGGAAGAAAAACAGCATCACATAGGAAGACTAAAAAGAAGAGACAGAGGAGAAAGCAAAGACCAGCAGGAGTAAGAGCCGTTCGTTAACACAAAGCTTTTTGTCATGGACAAAGTCTTCACTGCTCTGAAAGCAGCTGGGTGCATGTTCCAGGGCCTCTCTTCTCTCCCCTGCGGTTCAACCTTTGGCCATTTCGTTCCTCATTAGCACCTTTCCTGGGAAGACCAGAGAAGCTAAAGTCAAGTTCTGCTGCTAGTAAGTCTTGTGGAGTTGGGAGAAGAAAGGATGTGGTCCCAGTAAAGGCTGGAAATGGTGTGTACATTTCCGTTATCTCTCTCTCCCTCTCTTTTCTCTTTACTAGCATATCTCTCTGGAGAAGTCTGGTCCTACCTCTTTACTCCCTCACCTTTCATTCATTTCTAACCCTTGTCAGTTGCCTTCCACCCCAGCTCACTCCCAACCCAGCACTCCACTGAGCTTGTCTTTTCCAAGGTCATCCGTCACCTCTCGGTTTGCCAAATCGTATTGTGTGGCAATGGCATGGCTGACCTTAAAACTTGCTATTCCTGTAGCTGGCTACTCCTAGCTTTTGAGTATACTAGTTTCCCACCAAACTCTATTGCCCCTTCTTCCTTGTGGTCCTATTCTGGAGGCAATGTGTCCAGCTAAAACACCACATTCCCAGCCTCCTTTGCAGCTAGAAGTGTCCCATGAGACACAAGGAGGCTTGTGCACAGGGAAGGTCACTCACGGAGTCTTCTGGTGGCTTACACAGAACCCTGACTGTGGCTTCCCTTTTCACCCAGCCTTGGGAGATCATTAAGGGAACATTTCTCTAGGACTTACAAGAATTCAGTTGTGGTGAGATTCTCCCTCTTCCCTAACATGGGTGTGCAGTGAATGTCCTAGGGAATCGGGGGGAGAGGAGGAATGTTCTAGTTCCACCTCTGTGGGTCCCCAGGAAGGGAGATGAAAAATCCATCTGGGAGAAGAGGGTTTCACTGTGAAGCGTTGCGAAGGACTCTAGGCTGTCCTGACTGATGATGGGGTGACATATCCAGAGATGAAGAGCTGCAGCAGGTAGAGGAGGGAGGCCCAGAAGAAGAGGAGACCCACCCTCATTACTAGCAAAAATCAGGCTGGAAGGGGGGGGACCCCCTTAGCTAATGCAGGAAGGACATGCCCAGGTTTCTGCTTGTGCCCAGAGAGTCCAAGAAGGTCTTGGAGGGCAGGATGCTCAGCAGAGGCCCCTGGATGGCCAGTCAACCTGAAACCTCAGTAGGGACAAGACCCTGGCTCAGGAGCAGGGGGACCGGAGTGGGGTGGGAGCAGCATGGATGTCTGTGCAGCATGTACAAGAGCCAGATATGAAAGGACCAATAAGTTATGTGAAGGTCACCAGGGAAGGCTCACACTCAGCGGGGCCCTTGGGCTCCTGTGAGTCACTGTGGCACAATACACTCCCCTTGCTCGTTTTGTTTGCTGGGCAACACGTCTTCCTGATACACTGCGGTCACTGTACTGGCTGGTCCAGAAGCTGGTGCCAGATTGCTTAGTCATCTCCTGGGAAGACTGTTTCAGACATGTGATACCTCCAAGATAATCTGCCCTGTAGCCAGAAAGCACGTAGGAGTCGGGCAAATCCCTGTGGCATGGAGCTCATGCACCTTCTCGTTGGAGCCTCCGTTTTCTCAACTGTAAGATGGCAATAACCGAGCATACCTGTCATCTCTGTTGTGAACCATCTCAGGCCATGTATTTAAAGCAGTGCCTCTGAAACTTCAGGCGCCGGGAGCATGTGCATGTTGTTAAATTGTATGAAGTTGAAAATCTATTTTATCTTCTTTTTTTTCAATAATAAATTTTATTAATTTTTTACAGAGAAGGAGGGAGAGGTATAGAGAGTTAGAAACATCGATGAGAGAGAAACATCGATCAGCTGCCTCCTGCACACCTCCTACTAGGGATGTGCCCACAACCAAGGTACATGCCCTTGACTGGAATCGAACCTGGGACCTTTCAGTCCACAGGCCGACGCTCTATCCACCGAGCCAAACTGATTAGGGCTTTTTTATCTTCTTAAACACAGGTTCTAGGACCCCATCTCCAGAGTTCCTGGTTTTTATTTGTAACTAGAGGCCCAGTGCATGAAATTCGAGCACTGGGGGGAGGGTGTCCCTCAGCCTGGCCTGTGCCTTCTCGCAGTCCGGGACTCCTTGGGGGATGTCCAATTGCTGCGGAGGTGGGAGAGGCTCCCGCCACCGCTGCTTCACTCACCAGCGGTGAGCCCAGTTTCTGACAGAGTGGCGCTCCCCCTGTGGAGCACACTGACCACCAGGGGGCAGCTCTGCATGGAGTGTCTGCCTCCTGGTGGTCAGTGCACATCATAGCAACTGGTTGTTCCACCATTCGGTCAATTTACATATTAGCCTTTTATTATATAGGATACTGCATTTTTCCATTGATTTTTTAAGAGAATGAAAGAGAGAGAGGTATAGGGAGAGGGAGGGAAAGAGAGAGAAACATGGATGTGAGACAGACACATCAATCTGTTGCCTGCTGCACACACCCTTACCAGGGCTGGGGATCGAGCCTTTAACCAAGGTACATGCCCTTGACCTGGAATCAAACCTGGGATCCTTTGGTACCCAGGCTGACACTCTAACCATTGAGGCAACCAGCCAGGACCAGAGCTTCTGATTTAATAAATCCAGGTGGGGCCTAAGAATGTGAATTTTGGACCAATTCCTGGGTGATGCTTCTCCTGGTCCCAGGATCACACTTTGCCATAAAGCATTTGGGTTCCTCCTGAGACTTACCCATGCATTGAATGGGTTCCCTTCCTTCCACCTGCTCATGCAGTAGGCATCTCTCACAGGAGGCCTGGGCTTTTGGGCTGTTTCTTTGCACAGGCACTGTTCACGATTGCTCCACACTTCGGATGTCCCCTGGTTTGCAGGAAGACAATAATCTATAGTCTGTATGGTCTTCCCAGAGATAACAGTAGCCAAGCTGATACTTGTGTAAAACCTTTCACAAGTATAATTTCACTTGATCTTCCCTCCAAACCTCATTTTGTAGAAGAGGACAGTGAGGTTGAGAGAGGGTAAAACGACTTGGTCACACTCACTCACACAGCTGAAAATTGACAAAGCCTGGACTCAGACCCCAAGGTTTGACCCCTAAGATGGTGTTCTCTCCATCCAATTCAGCTGACTTCACTTTTGGGGCTGTTGCTATTATAACCTGGTGGGGGAAATCCCCCCCACCCCCCGCACCACCATTATCATACATCTTTAATAAGGTGCACAATTCACATTAAAGTCCATACGTTGAATGACTTTCTCATTGACAGCTCCCAGGAAGAGCCACAAACCTCAGGTGTGATGGCTCTTTGAATCGTCCTTGAGGCAGGCCCAGTCTACCCAGGGATAAGGCAAGCAGCTCATCACACGAGAAATGCTGCCCTATCTTGGACTTCCCTTTTCAACAGGGATGCCCCCTGCTCTCTAGGACTATGTTGGAGGCAGTGTGTCAAGGATGAAAACGTTTAAAACCAGGTTCAACCAATAAGAACGCTGAAAAGCAAATGGAAACTACAGGCTACCGAGGGAGAAGGGGAGCCAAGCACCTCCCAGACATGGGAAGTTCCTGGGGCTGGAAATGCAGCCTCTGGCTTCATTGGCAGTAGGACTTGGAGCCAAAGAGCTACTCTCCCTTGGATGCCATGAGGGCACCAGGGTTTTGCTGTGCGCAGCCCTGGAGGGATGCCAGGCTGAGTGAAAGAGGACAGCCGAGGGGACTAGACAGACCTGGCTGCCAGCCTGGGCGCCTCCACTTTCTGACAACCCTGGGCGAATCCCCAGCCTCTGACAGCTCCTACCGCTAGGCCTGTTGTGGGAATGAATGGGATAATGCATCCGGAGTTCGTTAGCGGGGTGTGCACACCCCACTCTTAGTGGTGGTGGTATTGTGGTTTTCCTACCTTACTTCAGAAGAGCCTTCCTTTCTGGGATGAGTCTTGGAGGCCCACCGAGGCTCCATCTTGCTGGGGACCGTCTGAGGAACAATGTTGAATGAAGCTCCCACTTGTCCCTTAAAAATGAGAGGCTAGCTCAATCAGTGTGGCTCCATGGTTGAGCATCGACCTATGAACCAGGAGGTCACGGTTCAATTCCCGGTCAGGGCACATGCCTGGGTTGTGGTTTGGTGCCCAGGGGGTGAAGGGGGGGGGGTGGTATAGTATGCAGAAGGCAGCTGATGGATGATTCTCTCTCAGCATTGATGTTTTTATCTCTCTCTCTCTCTCTCACTATCCCTTCCTGCCTGAAATCAATTAAATATATTTTTTTTAAAAAAGAATTAGCAAGGCAGAAGTTTCTGAGCATTTTATACTACAGTCACTGATTAATGCAAAGCGGAAGGCCAGACTTCCTATAATGGACGTGACCATTTTTAGGCAAGATTTGGCCTTTCTTAAACAGCAACATGAAACAGCAACATGGCACAACTGGTGATTTGGGGAAAGTGTGCTTTGGGATATGCCCACCCTCGTCGGGGTGGGAGCAGATTGGAGGCTACCTAGACAGCCTTGGGAGAGGGAAGGGGTTGGAATAGAAATCACTGTTTCAACTGCTGCTCCTGAGACGATGGCAGAATCGACCGTAAATCTTTTTAAAATGATTCCTGACCTCCCTGCAGAGTCTGATCATTGGATATGGAGAGGACAGCCTTTTGGATAAGCCTTTGGGAACCAGAATGCACGCCCGGGTTAAGAGCTACTGGACTGGATGATGGCTAGCACCTTCCCCCCTGCCTCCCCCACCTCCCACAACCAGGTCTCTGACTCAACTCCAACTCATTTATCAAAGGGCTGAGGTGTGCACTAAAGTGGGCTCTAAGGACTGCCGACATCTCCGGAAAGCAGAGGTCGTGGTAGGCGGTGTGCTTGGTAATGACTCAGGCGTGGGAGAAACATTACAACCGTGAGTGCTCAAACCCATTAACATCGGAAGCATTGCCAGGATGGAAGAATTAGTAATAAAAGTCACTCCCATGTCCGCGGAAGTAACGGGCCCTGCTCCTGGGACTCTGGCCTTGCCCTCTAGCTGACAATCTGGCCCATCCCCATCCCTCCCTCCAGCACTCGATGGTCCCCACCTGTCCCCAGGACATGCGTGTGGATTGGGAGGAGAGACGCGGCAGAGAGAAGCAAGCGAGAGCCCGCTGGCCGCTGTCTGGATTTAATAAGCAGGTGAATCACCCAGGGATCTTGTTAAAATGCAGATTCTCTTTCCATGTGGGGCGTGGCCAAGGGACCGAGGAGGGGGCATTCCTAACAAGCTCCCTGGGCATTGGTGAGCCCTGCAGCTGCCGGTGACCCCCCCACTCAGAGGACCAGCCTGTGAAACAAGGGCGAGGGGGTCCAGAGGGCCATCCGGAGGTAGAAGGCCCGAGTCTGAATCCCAGCTGTCTGTCATCACAGCGGCATGGCCTTGGGTGAGATTCTGACCCGGAGCGTCTCCATTTCTGCATCTGAGAAACGTGGAGGTAATAGGGCATGTGTCAGAGAATTGTGAGGATGAAAGAAGTTCAAGTGTGGAAAGCATCTCACACAGGGGCTGGCACGTGGGAAGAACTGTGCACCAATATTAAACAGACTGAAAAACAAAACAAAACAAAACAGGAGTTGCTCAGGGAGCCGGAGCTGGGAGGAGGCGACCAGAGCTGAGCTGGGCTCTGCGCGTGGCCGTCTGTTCTGTCACTGTGTCCCCACCCCACGAGTTAGCTCGTCCTGGAAATGGCTGCTGCTTTATCCTCTGCGCCTTTTATGAGGCTTGTTCGGAGAGTGCTGGGCGAAACCTGTATTGAAGGGACCCCTCGAGCTTCCCTTGAATTGAGAGGCACCAGGTCTGCTCAGCACGGTGCTGTGAAGTGCTTCAGAGGAGCCATCCCTTCACTGCCAATCCCCGGGCTTTAGTCCAGCGATAGAGAAGCTGGTAATGGGCCCTGCCCTGATGAGAGGGATTCAGGTAGGAGCTTTCTTTTCTTTCCCCCGTGAGACTTCATTCACCGCCCAGGCAAGGCCCAGCGGGAACCCTGAATTGCCACGGTCTTTTGTTAGCAGCCATGGCTTCCCACTGGCTGGGCACTTGCAGCGAGTGGCAAAGGATGCTGGTGGGGGCGGCGGGGTTGTGAGGGCAGAACCCTCATGCAGGCCTGCTGACCTGTTCTTTCATTATTTATTTATTTATTTGTGCCAATTTCCTAGATCCTCTGTACACTTCTTTGTCCTAGTCAGGACATTTAATACTCTACGTAGGCTGCTGGCTCCTCTTTTAAAATACGTTTTTATTGATTTCAGAGAGGAAGGGAGTAAGTAGGGGAGAGAGATAGAGACACCAATGATGAGAGAGAATCATTGATCGGCTGCCTCTTGCATGCCCCCTACTGGGGATTAAGCCCACAACCCAGGCATGTGCCCTGACCGGGAATCGAACTGTGACCTCCTGGGAGATAGCCACATCAGCCAGGAGCTAGTCGTAATTTTTTAAGTTATTCATTTTTTAATAGTTTTTGCTACCTCCTTAGAGACTATTCACCTGTCTGTTACTTTCTGGTCCCTTTATTTTTTAAAATAATATATTTTTATTGATTTTAGAGAGGAAGTGAGAGGGAGAGATAGAAACATCAATGATGAGAGAGAACCATTCATTGGCTGCCTCCTGCACGCCCCCCACTGGGGATCGAGCCCGCAACCCAGGTGTGTGCTCTTGACCAGAATCAAACCCAGAACCCTTCAGTCTGCAGGCCAACACTCTCCACTGAGCCACATCAGCTAGGACAGACACTTCCTGGTCCCTTAAATATGCTTCTAGCAGCTTCCCTCTGATTTGTTATCTTTGATCTAGACTTAGACTAGGAAATCATGTAATTGAGCTTGTTAGAATTATGTGTGGAGTACCCTTAGGATATAGACAAACACTCAGCTATTCAATATCACTATTAGGACAGAACTTTTATGGAAGAAGCTTAGGCTGTGGAATCAGAGAAACTCTGTAATAAGATGTAAGTACTGCCTGGCCAGTGTTGCTCAGTGGCTGGGCGTCAACCCATGACCTGAGAGGTCATGGTCTGATTCCCATAGATACTGGTCCCGTAGAGGTAACCTAGGAGATCCATTTCAATAACTTTCCAACTATATACGTTTTAGGGAAATGATGGATTGATCAGAAGTTATTTCTCCCTGCTGACTGGGAAGTGCTTCACAGGTGAGTACACACGAGTCAACGAGTGTTTTCTCCATTGGACGTCTGTGGGTGGCGGACTGTGGATTGGAGGCAGCTATCCGCACTCACATCTAAAAGTATATGTGCTCATAAATTGCTAAGCAGACACAACTCTAATTGGATTTATTCTGTTCAAATGACATTCTCGGGGGGGTGGGGGAGGGAATCATGTTTTTCTGCTGTGAAATTGGTTTGCTGGGGTTCTGCCAAATGGAAGCCTTATCATAGTAAATACACCAACTTTCCTTATTCACTTCTATTTGCTTGAAGGAGTACTCTTATGTGACACACATATGTTCATACGTTTCCCTGTTGCAGCAACATGAACTAAATAAGTCACTTTCACACATAAATGCAACTCCAAGAGTTATTGCTAACTTGTGTTTTCTATACCATTCACACATTTTCCCATTCAGCCGGAGAAAATGTGGTGTTTGGGTAATGGGGAAGTTTTACGGAGCAAAGAATGAGGATCTTTTTAGTGTTCTTCCAAGTAAAGGCGGGGAAAAAGCACAGGCTGCCCATCTGTTATCACTGATATATTGAAACATCTCTATCTATAGAAATCCATCCAAGTACGACTGGTTTGCCAAATTCATCTACTGAGAGCCGAGGTAACCAAAATGAGGCTTCAAGTTTTTGCAGCCCCAAGTCACCAAGGCACCCACATTTCACTTAAGGTCCATTCCGCCATCTGGTGTCCATTGCAGGAAGCGTCTGCTGAGGCCAGCGATACGTGGCATTTCTCTCACTCGTTATTGGTGGCTGTGGAATTGTTACAATCTCAGTGAAAGTGGAATCCATAATCTCTGCAAATTCTAAAAGAAGGAACATTGAAAATACCTTTTAAAACTTAAAGCGCATACGTACACCCTTGCTCTAGTGATTCCACTTTTATGAATTTATCTTAGAAATATATTTACACATGTACACAAAGTACTGTATGTACAAGAATATTCCAGCAGACTGCTGGTAATAGTGGATAACCGGTAATAAGATCAATGTCCATCACTAGGCTACTGGTTAAATAAAGTATGATATTCCCATACAATGGACATATATTAGGAAACTGTTTGAAAAAAAACAAGAAAAGTCCGTATCTATAGATACGGAATGATCACCAAGACGTATTGCTAAGTAAAATAAACATGGGCTAGCACAGTGTGCATCATATGCTTCTATTGGTGTAAATAAGCTGACATAGAATAACTAAACATCACGGAACTTCCCTGGAAGGATGCCCAGGAGAGTGGGCACAGGGTTTGAAGGAAAGAACCACGGTGGTCAGAGATGAGAGGGTAACTTACCTTGTACAATTAACATTTTGCCGTGTACAATAATCTCCAACATGCATATGCAGGTGGCAATAGCATACAACTGTCTTTTTAACATTCTCAGGGGGAAAATGGACATCCGAACTTCTTCTAGTTGGAAATCGCACCGATCTATCTTTCTCCTCGGTGAAAATTCACATGTACAATGGAGAAGAGAGATGATGCATATATGATTCCCTTTCCTTCCTTTCCACCTCTTTCTCCTTTTTTATGTCCACCTCCATCTAGGAGCGTGAATGGGGGATAGTTTGGGGGGACACAGGACTGAACCAGAGGGGCCAGATTGAACCAGGAGCCGACTGTACCAACGTGATTGAACACTCTGGAGAAGGTTGAGGTCCTTTCTTTGAGTGTTCTCGAAGGCAGTTGCCAAGCTTGGGAGGTCTGCCTTCTAGGAGGGTGTATGTCGCAATGGAAGCAGAGTGTGTCTTGTTTGATGGTTTCCGTGAAGGTACTCTACTCGTCCCTTCCCTGGTATTCACACTGGTAGAAAGGAAAGCATTACAGTGATGGGGTCCAGGAATTGCTACCCCAAAGTCCAGTACCTTGACATGTTGAGTACTCTCAACTGAAGGAATTTGACCTGGATTGTGTGGTGGGACTTTCTGACCTTCCCTGTGGCAGGTCATAAGACCCTCTTGTGAGATGCGCCTTTCACATGCCCGCAGGATAAGAGCTTCTTTACCTTCAAGGGAGAAAGGCCACCAGCGGAATCTGAAGAAACAGTACATTCAATAGTATTTTTTATTAGTTTCAGGTGCACAGCATAGTAGTTACGCAATCATATACTTACAGAGGGATTCTCTGATGTTTCCAGTACCCATCAGACACCATACATAGTTATTACAGTATTATTGACTCTATTCCCTGAGCTGTACTTTTTACATCCCTGTGACTACAAAATGCTTATTTAGTGAATGCTACTCTATTATTTATGTGTGTGTGTGTATACATCCTATATAATAAAAACCTGATATGCTAAACACCTGATCGTTCATTCAACTGTTTTACCAGTTGCTATGATGTGCACTGACCACCAGGGGGAAGACGTGCTGACGGGTAGGTTAGCTTGCTGCTGGGATCCCGCTGATTGGGACTGGGCAAGATGGGTGGGACACGCCCTGGAGGCCTCCCGCCGTCCCTCCCCAACCCCGATTATGCACCGGTGGGGTCCCTCAGCCTGACCTGCACCCTCTCACAATCCAGGATCCCTAGGGGGATGTTGGAGAGCCAGTTTCCACCTGATCCCGCAGGCCAAGCTGAGGGACCCTACCAGTGCACAAATCCATGCACTGGGTCCCTAGTTTATATATAATCAGACCAAGTTAATTATTGTTACAATATGGATGAGGCTTAGCTTTTCCAGGAAGCATTTCCATTTCCCAAAGAGGTTCATTTGCAGAATCTAATCTCCAGTTGGTAAGTGTTGCCAGGGAAATGGCTCTGAGCAACCACATTACTTTCCTCCTTTCTTCTCCCATCTGTGAGCTCACAACTATTTATAGAGCATGGACTGTGTGTCAGGCACTGTTCTAGGTGCTAAGGATGCAAGAGGTAAAGACAGAGCCAACCCTTGAGAGGCTGGCACTCCAGGTGGGGAGGCAGACAATACATGCATAAGCAAATTAAGAAAGGTATTTTTAAGTGCTGATAAATGTGATGGAGTACATAAAAGCAGGGTGGTGTGGTGCCAGGGGAATGGGGGACAGGGCAGCTAAAATTTTAGCCAGGTTTGGAGAAGGCAAGAAGCCCCAAGGGATGGCAGGGAGGGCAAAGCAAATATCCTGGGCAAACAATCTCCAGGCAGAGAGAACAAGTGCAAAGACTCTGGCATGTGTCAGGGAAAGAAATAAAACTGGGTTTAAACAGCATGTGTAGCCTCTCAGATTCATCTCTCTACCCATTCTTACCTTGTCAGCCCCAGACTCCCATATCGAACTTGGCTATTTTAGGTATCCCAAATCTCTCGGATAAAACCCTGAACTTTTAGTTACATGAGCCAATCTCAAATTCAACCTCCCCCCGTCTCCCCATCTCAATAAATAGCATCTCTATTTCTCCAATTGCAGATGCCTAAAATCCAGGTCATGCTTGACTCTTCTCTTTTCCTGGAATCTCACATCATACCCTTCAACAGATCACAATGACTATTCCTTCTACATGAAATTAAATCTGACCACGGCTCACCACTCTTATTCCTCCCATCTTGGTGCAAGCACGGACCATCCCAGTTGCCTCAGAAGAAGTTAGAGTGGCTAAGGTGCTGTAGCAAAATCATCATCCTAGCTGAGTTGCTGAGCTGAAAACAGGATAGTCCAGATAAGATAGTTGCTTATCCAGATAAGGTAGTCCAGATAAGAATAGAGCTAGAAGTCTCTATTCTGTGAGGCATCCAGGGAGCCAGATTCTTTCCATTTTGTATCTCCAGCATTTGTCAAGGTATTGATCTTTTCTTCATTTTTGAAGCAGGCTCCTTCTTTTTCCAGTCCACAGCAAAAGAGGGAAAAAGAATGTCAGTGTGTGTGTGTGGGGGGGGGGGGGTAGCTTCCTTTTTTAGGATGCAACCTTGAACATATGAATTCCACTCACATCCTTTTGGTCAGGACATGGTCACATGGCATGCCTAGCTGCAAGGGAGTCTGGGAATGTACCATCCAGTTGGGCAGCCATGGGCTCCTTTGGGCTGTGGAGAGCTACCTTGACTGAGGTCATGCCCTGCCTGGGTAACCTACATCCAGTAACTGAGTGAGAAGGGGACAGAAAACCCCAGATGTTCAGGACACTCTGATAGGCAATACTTGCTCCAGAATGCTCCACTGGGTTGTGCGAGGCTTGCTGGAATTGCAACTATTTTCTCTGCCAATCTTGCTTTCTCTTCTTCCTTCACAAGTATTGGTTCCTGTTCCTAATAAACCCTTTGCACTCCAAATTCTGTCTCAGCAACTGCTTCTAGAGAGCCCAACCTATTGGTCTCCCTGATTCTACCAGTGTTTACCTACAGAATATTCCTCCACACAGCCGCCAGAGGGGTCCCTTGGCAATATTATTCAAATCATGTCACTTCTTTTCTCTGAACCTTCTGGGGGGGGAGGGGGCTTCCCATATTGTATTGCTTAGTGAAATTCATGTCCTGACCATGGTCAACATGCCCCACAAGATTTGCCTCACCTGACTGTTTTCTCTCTACCTCATCGCCAACCTCACTCACTCCTTGCTCATTTCCCTCCAGCCTCACCAGCCTCTTCCTTGGGCATGCTCACTCCCTTCCATACCTGGAGTTTTGTCCTTGATGCTTCTTCGGGGATTGATAGGGCTCACTCTTTCTAGTCTCTGTTCTAAAGTCACCTCCTCAGAGAAGCCTGCCCTGATTGTCCCATTTAAAATAGCACTTCCTTCCACCAATCTCCATTCCTTTTACCATGTTTATTTTTCCTCACAGCACTTGCCACTTCATCTATTTGTTTTTTGGTTTTGTTTTGTTTTGTTTTGTTTTTCCTTTCTTTCCTAACTAGAGAAATTTCAGGGTCGAGATTTTTATCTGCTTTGTTCGTAACTGTTCTGGTACATAGTCACCCTTAAAGAATATTCATGGAATCTATAATAATGAAAGGGTATTATGCTAATTAAAGTAGGCAGCCTTCCTTCTGGACAAAATAATGGCGGGTGGGGGCCGAGGCAGAGGAGGCAGTCTGACATCCCCCAAGGAGTCCCGGATTGCGAGAGGGCACAGGGCAGGCTGAGGGACCCCACAGGTGCACGAATCTGCGCATAGGGCCTCTAGTAAATAAATAGATGGAAAGCGAAGAGTGCTGAAGATAAAGGTCAGCAGAGGCCAGGTCATGGAGGATACTGTAGACCATGGTGAGGAATCTGAAATTTGTTCTAATTTTAATGGGGTGCCATGGAGTGTCTAAGTGGGAGAGTGGCCTGGTCTATTCTTTGGGATAATCACTCAGTTGAACTATAAGGGCCCAGAACCTCAGAGTTACCAATGATAGGCTGCTCACCACTTCTTGAAGAATCCCACTCCATTGCTGA
Source organism: Murina feae (assembly GCA_004026665.1). NCBI lineage: Eukaryota > Metazoa > Chordata > Mammalia > Chiroptera > Vespertilionidae > Murina > Murina feae. The sequence continues at coordinate 23,018 of PVJC01026520.1, forward strand.
AAATCTTCATTAAGTCCTAGCGAGGGCCTAGCTGGTTTGGCTCAGTGGATAGAGTGTCGGCCTGCGGACTGAAAGGTCCCAGGTTCAATTCTGGTCAAGGGCATATGCCCTGGTTGCAGGCTCGATCCCCAGGACGGGGTGTGCAGAAGGCAGCCAATCAATGATTCTGTCTCATCCTTGATGTTTCTATCTCTCTCTTTCTCCCTCCCTCTCTAAAATCAATAAAATATATTTAAAAAAAGAAAGAAATCTTCATTAAACATTTCGTTCATATATTCTTCCCTATGAATGCTACTCATCACTCCCAGTTCTTTTCACAGGAACAACTCAAAACAAGTTTAAAACTTCACATAATGGTTCTTGAAATATTTGGAGAAAATTTTCTTTTTTTTTTAAATTTCTTTTTTTGTGTGTGCCTTTCTCCTTGTTTTATTTTTTGGAGACAGTGTTTTAAGTCTTCTACATTTCAGGGTAAACAGCCACGGTTCTTTGAATTATTATCCTGTTACGTGAAGTTCAGACTTTTCATTGTCTTTCAGAGAATTCTGGCTTTTCAATGTGCTCCTTAAGAAGGGCCAGACTTTGGTCTGACCAGCACAATACAAAGGAGCAATTGTGTCTAAGACTGGGCTGTCTATGCCTTTGAACTCAGCCTAATCCAATTACACTTCAGCCATGTTACTGTTGGGTCAGGCTGCACTTGTGGTCAGCAGAAATAGCTGAAATTTCTTTATGCTAAAGGTGCCTCATCCCCTACTTCACCTGTGTCCTGAGGTTTACATTAATCTTGTGACATTTATCCTGTGATTTCTAACTGCATTCTCTCAGCTGAGCAACATCAGAAAATGGGTAGAAGTTTTGTTCTATTCTTCACCTGATTTGTTGAAAATGTCGAACAGAATGGGACTGGGGACAGACTTCTGTAGTTTTCTTCTTG